>VZZY01013928.1:0-66813 GCA_013400335.1 Eurystomus gularis | reverse complement strand
CGCCGCCCTCGCCTCACGCCGCGCTCCGCGGCCCCCCCCGCTCCATGGCCCGCCGCGGCTCCCCCTCCGCCGGGCGCACGGCCTCCCTCAGGCACTGAGCATCTTCCCCCGGTGCCCAGCCCCTGAAATACTCCAGCCGCGGAGCCTCCCGCGGCGACTCATGCGCAGACGAGCGGTTGCGAGGCACGGGCTCAGCCAGGGATCGCGGAGTCGGTCTGATCCACTCCCGCACCCCAGCCGAGAGCAACAGGAAGCCCAACTTTCCGTAATGCGCAGCTCAGGAAGGATCAGACCTGGCTACGAGTGGCTGGTGTTTAATCCATGCGCTGTGCTCAGGCACACCTTGAGCGCACTGGCTGCATCCAGCGTTCCTGGAACCTGTCGAAAAGTCAGTGTCTGAGCCCCTTGGAAGGTTCCACGCCCTCCATCTGAGGGGCTACTTGTCCTTTCCCTGCCTTTTATTTCATGGTGCCTAGAAGAGCTATGGTTGCCCTCTGGGTATTCACACTGTTCCCACTGGCCAGCAATGAGGGATGTTGCTTGGTTCGAAATTTCACTTTGGTCACTTGGACTCACACTTTTAAAGCCCCAGCTGGCTGAAAAGTGACTACATTAGGGTGGTGCTGGCAGTGTTTGTGGAAAACTAAAGTTTCTCACTCACCATTTTCCATTTACACTGTTAATAGGACAGTGCAATGGTAAGAAAGATTCAGTTATCACATTGTAGCAAAAGCTGAAAAGAGAAATGAAAGACACCAGAAATTCTCCCTCTGCAACTGTCAGGAAAGTGGATCACATGGCTAATTCTCAAAGATGCGATAAATCTTTGTCTCAGATTTTAAGAAGAAAAGAGAAACACAAAAGAAAAAAAAAAAAAGAGGGAGTAAGGTTTGGTCCATCAAAATATGGTACAGAAAAAAACTGCCATGTTTAATTACTGTCATATTTTACAGTTGACTGCCAGAACTGACATGAAGAAAAAGGAGAAGAAAAGGTAGCTTTCCCACTATCCAAAATGACTATTAATATCCTAAGGAAATGCTGTCTTGTTTATATTGTCCTTACGATGTAGCCTTGTCACGCAAGTGTGACCACTGTGTGAATAACTGCACATAAAACTGCTTGAAAGAGCCTGAAGGCAATTGTTTTCTTGTTTTGTTTGCTTTTTGTTTTGTTTTGTTTTCCAACAGCAGTTATAAGTTTTGGATCAGGCCCTAATTGAAAAGCTTGCTATGGTAAGTTATATGTCTCAAGGAAATAGCAAAGCAACAAGACATGAGATGTGTTATTCGGAAGAGAACCAGTACTGTTATTATTCCTCAAGATGGAAAGAAAAGGAGTGCTTTCTTTGATCAGAAAGCTGTCATTTCCAAAGTTAAAAAGAGCAGATACTTTTGACAGTGCTTGTGCTTGACAAACAAAAATCCAATACATATCTATGTAACAATTTGAGAAAAAAAAGATCTATGAAAACATTACAATAGCAGTTCTCTCAGAGTTCAGTTGTTGCCTTTGTATCATCAGGGAACCAACACTGCAGAGCCAAACACTGCACAGAGGGTTGGGAAGAACTGAACTGTTGTGGGAGAAGCTGGCTGTATCCATGCAGAGCAGAGGTTCTGTAATTACTCATTCTTTCACAGCAGCAATTCTGAAGTTTCCTACTAGTCAGAACCCAGCTACAACTTCCCTTTCATTTAATAGTATCACAAGGTTGTGGAGCTTTTATGTTAGCCATCTGGGATTAGAGACTGTGGGTGTAGTGATGGCAGGTGGGGTAGATGTTATTTCATATCATTACAGAGACAACCTAGATGTGCTGTTCTCTTACTGTGATAGCTACTTGAGAAGCTATTTCCTGTTGGATCCAGACAGAAGGGAACTTCTCTCTCTCTCTCTTTTAAACATACACATGTAATTTCTCTCATACAGCCTTTTCAAATGAAGAATGAATTTTCGTCTGAAAACTAATGGAGAAGGAACACATTAAAATAAGATAAGGAGGAAGAAAGGTGGCAAGTAGCAGAAAGCCAGGAAAAAAATCATTCTGCTTTTTCACATGTACAGTGAGTTGTATGGTCCCCTGCAACAATGTCCTGGGCTCAAAGAACCCAGCAGAGATGACATAATTAGATTTCCCCCTTTGCTCTCAGTGGACCTTTGTCAACGTGACAAGTTAAGCATATGTACAGCTTCTGTGGGATCTGAGTCCTCTGCTGACCCTTTCCAATTTACAGGAAGCAACCCATAACACTTCATACCAGCCACCTTTCAGTCTGATGTTCAAAAGCCCATTTACAGCTTACAAGGCAAAAACAGTCACCTGTGTGAGACTAGAAGGCTGGAACTTGCCACTCCAGGTTTGCAAAAGCAGGCATCTGCCACCTTAGCTCCTGAAAACACATATATTCATGCTACTTTTTTGCATATAAATGGACATACATAAATGACTGCAAATGCTCACAATGGTCATACTAAACACACATATTTTCCCAATCAAGATCTTTCAGTATTTACTTTCATAATCAAGGATGCTGTCTTGATTGAAACTGGTGACTATGGAGACTTCTGCAATACAAATAATAGAAGAGAAAGAGGTGCTTGTCATTAATTATCCTTTAATAGACATAGGCTATTCAGTCAGCACACATTAGGTAAGTACTTGAGACTTTTATCCTAATAGCTGCATCATTCATTAAATCTACACATTCATCTGTTCTAAATATTGACCACAACTTATTGGATTTAATGGTTAATGGACTGTATTCATTGGAAAGGAATAGGGAACGATTCAAATTCGCTTTTAGTTTCACTCCAGGAGAGATGTGTCATGCAAATTTCAATGTAGGTCACAACTGAGCATAATTCAGTTCTAATCAATGTATTCTGCAATGGCTAGGAACACATTTAATTTGGTTCTAATTTTAAGAAAGCACCATGAAATAAGGAGATCTGAAACAAATTATATAAAATAATCTGCAAGTACAGAGAAAAGCAACCCTTTCCCCCAGATTCTCTTATGATAGGTGAAGAGAGGGAAATTAAATTATTATTAACCAATATGGGGGGAAATGGAATGACTCACAGAACTGATGTGAGGAACAAAGCCTGTCACTTCTAGGCCACTTGCTAAAAATTGACCCATTTGAAAAGTGGTCAAGAATGGTTAATACCCATGAGATTTTTTCAGTATGCTTTGTAAACAGCTCTGATACTCGTAGTTCCCAACAAGCTTTTGGAAATACCTTCTCACGACCGCAGTGGCAGCAGGTGTGTTACTGTTGTCATATTAGTTTTAGTTAGTGAAGCTTTAGTGAAGCTAGAGTCCCCCAGTCCATCAAGACTCCTCAGCAACCTATTGTTTTTTTTATTCCCACATTCTTTTTTATTCCCTCTTTCTCTTCAGAGCTCTGCTTTATTAAGATTTGAACTATAGGGTCTTTGAGCAAGCAGGGCATCCTTATCTGCTAGACTAACACAGCTTTTATTCCTTCTGGAACAATAAGACAAATAAGCAAGTAGATAGTAGTAAGTAATAACTGACATGCTGTTAGTCTCTTCAGGAAAGATGCAAGGCCTGACTCAGTCTAATATAATTTTGCAACACTCTTCCTGTGGCAGAATTCCAGTGGGCATGTTTTACCACCTGTGGAATAGCTTTGTCATAAAGATCTTCCTAAAATGGAGCAAAGCCAAAATGAAAGGTCTACACATTCTTCCTGTAGACCCTTCTTTGCAGGGAAAACATGGGAGCAGTAAAAAGCATGTGTATTTATCATAACTACCTGGGAAGGGAGAAGAGCAAAAGAAGTATGAAGCTCAACCATGCATCAGTTCGGCCAATGGAAATTAGTTCAAAATTGCTTAAATATCATAATTAAGAATCTCATAGCTCAACAGATAATCTTGCAGCTGTATTGAAACCATACACTTGCAAAAATCTTTTGGCTCATGTTTGTGTTTATGCAAACTAAACATATTCCTACAGTCTACAAAAATTTATTTCAAAATAATTCAAGCAGAAAATATTTGATATTGGAAGATGGAGCTAAGGTTAGAAGAAACAGGTAAAAATACCACAAGAATAACTGGTGATACCACACCTTGAATACTGTATTCTGTTTTGGGCCCCTCATTACAAGAAAGAAATTGAGGTGCTGAAGCGTATCCAAAGAAGTGCAACAAAGCTGGTGAAGGGTTTAGAGCACAAGTCCTATGAGGAGAGGCTGAGGGAAGTGAGGACACTAAGAAAAATTTATTCACCAAAAGGGTTGTCAAGCACTGGAACAGGCTGCCCAGGGAAGTAGTTGAGTCACCATCCCTGGAGGTATTTAAAGGACGTGTAGATGTGGCACTTGGGAGATGGTTTAGTGGCGGACTTGGCAGTGTTAGGTTTATGGTTGAACTCAATTATCTTGAGGGTCTTTTCCAGCCTAAATGATTCTATGATTCTGTTCTTCATTTTTTGAATGGAAATGGAAGTGCACAGATAGTGGAGGAAGAAAGGAAAACAGTAAAAATATTCAAAGAATTCAGAACACTTTCAGCTGAGTTAGAATTCTAAAAATTGGTATGTATGGAGATGTGTCAATGCTTCCTCTTTCTCCCACCAACTAATTGTGTCTTCTTCCACAACATGAGGCAGCAGGTAGAACCATAATTCTAGATTGTGATATTCAGCTCTGGAATAAAGCTGACCAGATTTTCCTACACTACAGTGCAAAAATGTGACTGTAAAGATACGCTATTCTACTCAGGAGAAAAATATATTGACTTCAGCAAAGTTTGTGTCAGGAGGTAAACAAACACCAACTAGCTTTTGCACCTAAGAACTTTACAAATATGATATAAGCCTGAAATATTGGTGGAAGAATACTGTTCCCTCAAGCAAATGGCACAATAACTTGAATCTCTGTCTTCCATAACCCAGTGTCAAGTTCTTCAGCTGGACTATGACAGTTCTTTCCTCAGACTAGTTCTACAATGGAGTTACTCCTAATTGAATGGAATATTTAGGACTTGGGGCAAGACTAGAATTTTTCATTATACAAATGTACAATTCTTCTGCAGTCTTGAGAAAAAGTAAAATGGTGAGTGGATTCCTCTTGAATCCCTGTGGAAGAGCACAAGTAGTCTCCTTTTGTTTTCATTTGTTTTGTGCGCTTAAGGCTTTTCTGTATTGATAGATTTTAACCTGATAAGAATAAAGATTAAAGTGCATTTGTTTTGCTATTTTCAACAGTGCCTCACAAACACAGTGGTTCGTACTAGCAGTGCTGTACTACACCAGCTTGTTATAAAACTTATCAAAGCTGCAGGCATGGGGATGAAATTCCCAGGAGTCTTTTATTGGCATTTTCAACAAATGTGACAATGTTTAGCACTTCCAGGGGCCAGCAAACATTAAATGGCATTTTTCAGAAACTGCTGAGGCAATTTATTTACTGTTGCAGTGAAGTTGCAGAAGCCAACATATGAAAAAAACAGCCATATGTTCTGCTGTGCTGTAGAAATTCTCCTTTTCCTGCCTTATTTACTCAAAATCCCCCACACAACTTACCCAGATGATTTGATTCTGCTTTCCTCGAGTCGGTGCAAAGTCCCCTAAAGCCATTGGGAAAACCAATGCAGTGGAAATGAAGCAATCAAATATAAGGCTGTAGAAACAGTATGAATCTTCTACTATGGGGGCCATTTTGGTTATAGTTATTTATTATACAAAGCACTCTCAGCAAGCATATCAAGAAAAAAATTAACCCCACCTGGTGCACTGGAAGGGCTGATCTAACAGAGATCACTGCTGAGCTGCTCAGGGACAGGGATGTGCAAAGAAAGCTTGCCCTTTGGATGGCTTTAGAGGAAGAAGCATGTGCGCACAGCTGAGATCCCTTTCCTAGGCTGTTTGCTCAGGAGGAGTTTATACAGACACTGTTTCAAAGGAGCAGAGAGACTTGGTCTTGCAGGACTGGCAGGTCACCATGGGTTGACTCAGACATGACCAAAGCAGCTGCAGTGGGGCAAATTGCTCTGGCATGATGGCACAGTGCCTCTCAGCTCTGTAAATTCCCTCCTATGGGATGGATATATTACACAACTTATCTCCTCATGGACATGCAGAAGATCAGTCCCCATAATTCAGGGCAACAGTCGTGTGCTGTACAGAGTTGATCCTGCTTCCCCTGCCCTAGCCCTTTAACCTTAATGCATTAATCTTTCTGTGGCAGGTTCTTGCTTGAATACCTCAGGCAACAGTTTGCCTTTCCCTAAGCTATCACTTCAGAGAGGTTTCTTCACACCCCCACTAATAGGTACAGCTTCTATTGATGAAGGTAATCAACTGGCACCATCTGCTTCGAGGAATAAATAGATATTTTCTACTGCAATTCTGTAATATCTAGGTACTGTCCTCCCATCACACACATCTCTTTCCCCAGCCTACCCACCCATCCACCCACCCCCACATCCATCCACAGGAACATGTTCTTGCAGAAAAACCTCTGTCTCAGAGTGACTTCACTCTAAGAAATGGAACTGGCAGGTAATAAATAGGCCTGTACTATGCTGCTTTTATAAAAACACTCTCTGGGGCTAAGACATTGAAATGTGAACACAGGTTACTGTGCATGCACAGCTATCTTGGAGTCTCTATTATAACACACCTTTCACTGTGTGTTTCACTGAGTGTACTACAGGAAACCTCAACACCAAAAAGCTCCCCTTTCACTAGGGTAAAGAAAGAAAATCAAGGAACTGCCAGGACAAAATTGACACTGTATAATGCAGACTCTGTGCACTGGCCTGGCAGGAGTTCACACAGTAAATGATGTTGCTTAGGAACAATAATAATATGTAGCCCCAAATCATCCTCTCCAATTATGGAGGAAGAGAGATTCAGTCTCCCACCAGAAGCATAGAAGTGAACAATATCACACACCTCCATGGGTCTTGCTCTCACCCTTACCCGGGATGGGCTTTCATCTGGAGAACCTGTGACAAATCCATCCCCAATCCTGCCAGGAACTCTGACACAAACAAATGCTGCCAAAATTGACAAGATCTTCAGAAACACACAGGAATGGGCAGGTGAAGCACGAGTTGGAGATTAAGTCCCTCTAAAGCCATACCTCCTTGCCCACCTATGTAGAAGGTCACAGGAAGGGCTCTCTTCCCCAAAACACTATGCTGGAATAACCTTGCCCTGATCTCTCCCCTCTCTGTGACAGTAGGGTATGAGTGACTATTGGAATGGACTGGTATGGGGACTGGTGCTGCTCAACATCTTTGTTGGTGACATGGGCAGTGGAATTTAGTGCACCCTCAGCAAGTTTGTAGACAACACCAAGCTGTGTGGTGTGATTGACATGCTGGAGGAAAGAGATGCCGTGCAGAGGGACCTTGACAGGCTTGAGAGATGGGCCCATGCCAACCTCATGAAGTTCAACAAGACCAAATGCAAGGTCCTGCATCTGTGTCAGGGCAATCCCAAGCACAAATACAGGTCGGGTGGAGTATGGATTGAGAGCAGCCCTGAGGAGAAAGACTTGGGGGTGCTGTTTGATGAGAAGCTCAACATGAGCCAGCAATGTGCCAGTGCAGCCCAGAAAGCCAACTGTATCCTGGCCTGCTTCAAAGGAAGTATGGCCAGGATGTCAAGGGAGGTGATTCTGCCCCTCTACTCAGCTCTTGTGAGACCCTACCTGGAGTACTGCATCCAGCTCTGCAGCCCCCAACTCAAGAAGGACATGGCCCTGTTGGACAGGGTCCAGAGGAGGGCCACAAAGATGATCAGAGGCCTGGAACACCTCTCCTACAAGGACAGGCTGAGACAATTGGAGTCGTTCAGCGTGGAGAAGAGAAAGCGCTGGGGAGATCTTATTGTGTCCTTCTAGTACAGGAAGGGGACCTACAAGAAAGCTGGGGAGGGACTTTTTACAAGGGCTTGTAGCAATAGGATGAGAGGTAATGGGTTCAAACTGGAAGAGGGTAGATTTAGATTAGATGTGAGGAAGAAGTTCTTCACTCTGAGGATGGTGAGTCAGAGGAACAGGTTTCCCAGGGAAGTTGTGGATGCTCCATCTCTGGAAGTGTTCAAGACCAGCCCCAGGATGAGATATCTAGCAACCTGGTCTAGCTGGAGATGCCTAAGGGGGTTAGGGGTTAGCACTAGGTGATCTTTAAGGTCCCTTCCAACCCAAATCATTCTGTGATTCTATGAAATGCCACCTGCTCCTTCTCTCTGTAAGGGCTCTGGGAGATTACCTACAGAAAGAGCTCTCCCTGTTGTGCCTAGCTAGGCATAGCTGCTCAAAAGTACCAGAAAACTTACCCTGTACCAGAAAACTTACCCTGTGCTCTGTCTGACCTTCCTTTAGGAGTCCAGTGCAAATCAGTTATTCTGAGAATAACATTTTATCCTTCTCATACTGATGAGATCCCTTGTGGTTTGTAACCTCTCCAGTTTCTTTCAAGGTGCATTACAAATTGTTAATTTATTCTGAATTCTGAATTATTATTTTTGATAATTATGTTTATTTTTGTGCCTCTTAAGGTCATTTAGGGTTTTGTCTCTTTCCTGGATAATTGTTTTCATTAACATAGCAGAAGTCTTGGAAACAGCTAAGCAGATATTTGTTCCCATTGTCTAGATTCATGCAATGAGTTGAGCAAGTAAAAATACACTGCTCTGTTGACATACACAGAGCACTTCTGGGCAACTGCTGTCTAGAGCTTCCATGAGCTTTCCCTGCCCCTCCAACACAGTCTCAGCTTCTGGTACTTTTGACACAGCAACTTCAAAAGAAAGGAAAAAACATCTGAAAAATGCCTTTATTCCCCACCCACCCACTCCACTACACCAAAAAAAAAAAAAAACCAAAAAAAAAACGGTCAGGGAATTGGAAAAGCTTCCTCACTAGCTGGGCTAATTCAGGTGTAAGTCTAGGACAGGAATATCTTGAGTTTAATTCCCTAATCTACCTGAGTAATCTGAGGTAAAAACCTGTTTTAACCAAAACAGAGGGCTGAGCTTTCAGAGACCAGTAACCAAATTGCTGGGTAAGAAAAGGAAGCCATTTCTTGTCTATGGTTTAATGAAATATTTGGAAAGCTTTCATTTTGTTCTGATGTTGAAGAGAAATAAATATAACATCTTGAAATGTCTCACAGAATTGCCTCCTGTCCATTCCTGATCAGCAGCCATCAGCCTGTACCCTCGTTATCTTGCATTTTTATTTGTCCTTACCCCAGCTCTCACACTTCCCACCTACTTGTACAATTTTCTGTGTCCCATCTCAGATTTACATCTTCGAATCTATGTGCAGGAGAGATTAAAATCTCTATCTTTTAGTATCTGTCTATGAGGTGCCACCCTGGTAGGTGGTCCTATACATTACCCATACAGAAACAGCAAAAAATTATTCTTCTCAGTGCTACTTCAGCAACATGTGAAATGTGCAAATTCCTTAAAAATTCTCTTCTGTGAGCATAAGATACTGTCATCTTTGGTCGTGTGCCTGATAATTCAAGGTCAGTGATGGGAAGGAGGCACTATGCCAGGGGAGAAATGTGCTAGGTCAGTGGGGACAGATTTTGCTTGGAGCAGGAGTACGTGGCACGCTGCTTGCTGGAGCTCAGTGATCAGCCTTTGAGTGCTGCATTGGATAGAGGGCAGGGATGGAACTCAAATATGGTGGACTAGGAGTAAACTGCATGGAGTACAGGCTCTGCTGAAGAAGAGTAATAACTGAACATGACAACATGTCGACAAAACCAGTTGCTGGCCTCAGTAACCAGGACGTTTATGAGCAGCATTTCATATTGTTTGTGAATCAATATATCTAGTAAAAATGTGCCAGCAATAGCTCTTTAAGCTCATTTCATAAAATGCTCCATATTCTTTGAGATTATGTACATGCTATTCCTTTCTAATTATATTCCATAGTTGTATTTGAAAACAAGGTGTTTTCTAACTTTAGATGGGCTTCTGCATAACAGCTTAAAGGCAGTATTGCCTTGAAAATTATGTTAGTTTTTTTAATTAGCTAATGTTAATAATAAATAATCAAGGGATATTAAGAGGATTTATAGATCATAGAACCAAAGAAAGGCAACAGCTGTGGTAATTTGTTCTGACATTCTGTCAAAAATGGCTATAATATTATCTTGTTTGCACTACAGCATAAATTAAAAATTGATTTTGATGACAAAAAATTCTTATGCAGGAAATGTATTGCAGGTGACCTACCAAACCTACCTACCAGTTATCCTGGCTGATTGTCTCATTCTTGAAAAAGTTATGGCTCCTTTCTGAACTGCACATGTTCAGCTTTAGCTGCAGCCAGGGGCTTGCTTATACATTTCTTTACCACGTTAAAGAGTCAGTTACCTAAATTCTGTTACTGTAAACTGACAGATTCAGCCCATCAATTTCCAGTCCTTAATTTGGGCCCTATCCAGTTCAACATCTGTCTTTAACAGTGGAAATCGCAATTAAGCACAGCTTTCTAGATGTGCTGACAAGTAATACCCACCACACTGGTGGCGGAGAATACCGCTATGATGATGGTTTAAAACACCATCACACTGTGGCATCAGATACAGCTTATTCCAAAGTTACCTGAAAATCCTTGTTACAGTACTTTCTTCTCAGGTTCAGAGGGCTCCTTTGTATCAATATAAGCTAAATTAAGTGGCCCTACAGGCATGATTTCACGTTGGCTTTTTTAAAGTATTTTATTTAGCTGACTGATCTGGATCACTCGAGGTTGTAGACTTCTCCTCTTCATTGTTACTTATCTCCATTCTTTTTTTGAGCTGAAGCTTTTATCAGTGATCTTATGTTATCTCCCAGGTTCCTGATCAAAGTATTAAATATCACAGACCAAAACCAATTTCCCATGGCATTCTCTAAGAAACATAATATTTTGATGGTATTTCTCAACTTAAAATTGCCTTTTATGTAAATTGATTTTTATAATAACTAGCTCACAAATAAAAACTGACAACCTTATTCCATGGCTGGAGAAAAAAATTGGAAACTTTTATGAAAGCAATGATTGAAAACTGGCCATTTCTACATTCAGAATCTCCAAAGGATGTTTTTGACTGTAAGTGACACACAGGATGATTCTGTGGGCTATAAGGAGCAATCTTGTTCCAGAAACGAGAGTTGCAATCTCATAAAACAATGTGTGCTGTTTAGCATTTTTAAGATAATTTTGATAGCTGCTGGCAGCTTGGGGAGACTTCCTGTTTTGCAACCTTTACTCCTGTTCCTTCTTAAACGTGGTACAAAACCAGTTTTGCATATTTTAATCTGATGAAATTCCTGATGATTCCAGTTAACAGGAAAACAAGATACAGATCTGAGGGCAGTGTTTCCCCCTCTCCAACAACGAGGTGATAAAGTGGAATATGAGTGATATGAGCAGCTCATACCCATTCCCTTATCTTATTCCAGGCTCAGCTGGCTGTGCAGCTTTCCAGCAGTGCTAGGCCAGCAGCTCTGCTGAAGCCTCTGTTTCCTGGTTCCCAAAGGCACTCAGTAAGATTAAACGGGAGTGACTAAGCACATACCTTACTTTTCCAAGCAAGTCTATAGACAAGGAAAAGCCATTGTTTCTGGTTCAACAGATAGTGCTTTCCTCTGGTTTAAAGAGCCAAAAAATAACATTAAAATAAAATAATGAAAAGCAATTGTTTCTAATCAAAATGCTGAATGTGGAAGAAGAATCTGTCCTAACTGGGAAAAATAATGTCTAAGTGATCTACTTTAAGGTTATTTGGTTTAGTTACGTATTTGTGTTTTATTTATCTTTCTGCAGTTTGGTTTACTTGTTTGTTTGGGTTTTTTTTGCTAGGCCTGTCCTTTGTCCTTGGATGACATAAGTAATAGCAAAGAAAAAAAAACAATCAGAATTTTAAGTCTTTTTCCCCTCTGGGAATGTATATATTTGGTCATACTGGGAATAAACTGCAGAATCCCAGCATCTAGTTCTCTCATCATTGATTGCCTTTAATTATTCTCAATTTATAGCATTAGTGCTGGAAAGCAGGGAGTGTCATATTCAGAGTCCTTTTCAGCTGGCTAAGCATTAATGGATTATGATTAACAAGAAAACCTCTCTCCCTTGCCAGTTCAGGCTAAAAGCAAATTGGTTATTTGGCCAATGCATGTGTTTATTTTCCACATATCTGAAAAAAATGAGTAGAAGTTGCAATGTAACTGTATAAATGTATATTGCATTCATTAGTGGACTAACCTAGACACTCTTTGCTTTGTTCAGGTTAAAGTTCAATTAAAAAATTGATTCACAACCATTTTGTCAAGATGAATACATTGGAGATCTGTTTATTATGCAACTGTACGCAAATACCCAAATACAGACTGAAAAGTGCTGTTCTGTATTAACCAGCTGGTTGAGAGTTGAGTGAAGGATGGGGCAGTAAACAGTCAGAAGATAACAAAGAAGGCCATAATAGGTCAAGATACTCAATTTGTTATCACATTTCTCATTACCTTAAGTTTGAATCCACTGGATCCATTCCCTTCATGAGTGTGTTAAGCCATTCACCAGAATGACTACACATTTTGACAGATCAAACCTACATTTTCTCCACTTTTTAAAATGTGAAGCAGAAGCATCCCCCACACCTATCGGTAAAAGCTTACATTACAACGCCTATTAGTAGAGGATCACCTGCCAGTTTTTAACCCAATGTTTTGATGTTAAAAGACTGCATCCTTTGTAGCTGCTACAGATGTCCTGAGATAGGGATGTAACAACAAATTTTTGCATATAGTGAAATAAGGTTAATGGGAGTGCAAATATATAGGGTGTCGTTTGTTATGTCATCATGCTATACAGTTTCCAATTGTCAATGGTATCCATTTATTTGTGCTATATATTTCTTTAGTAAATAACTCCTCTTTCATTGCAAGGAACTCAGATTTATCACAAGCTGAAGATTTAGCATTTCGGAGGGTTCTGTGTAACAACTGATGTATCATAAAGTTGTGTCAAACTACGTGCTCCTCAGTCCAGTGATTGTGTTTGTTTGCAAAATACACATTTTGAATACTAAGAAAATTCTCAATAGTATGAAAAACATGTAATTTATGGTTAGGTTTTCCAGTAGTTTTCAGTGTGCCCATAATGGAATAAAATTACTAAATATTTTAACAGAGGAAAACACCTAGTACCTCTTCATTTTTTAGAAAATTCTGCAGGCTTAGCTGTTTCAGTCTTTCCTTGCACTTAAGCACAGTTCAGTTTTTTGTTTGTTTGGTTTTGTTCTCTGAATTTTGCTGGGTGTGTTTTGGGTAATATGAAGAATGCAGTCTTTAGGAAGGATATAATCATCTTGGAGCTATGGAGAAAAGGCATCTGTGTTACTCACTGTATTTCTGCAATGCCAAGATGTGGCTCAGAGCTTCACTCAACAAACTGCTGTTCCACCATGCAACAGAAGAGCCATTTGATTTTTTATGTTCCATAGGAGAATGAAGATAATTTCAAACAATAGTAGTGAAATAATTCTGGTCAGCATTGTTAATAGCTAACTTCACAACAAAGTTAGTCCATTACATTGTGACTTTGTGTACACATTCTGAAGTCACTGGATTATTTTGTTCCTGTATCATATTGCAATGTTTTGTATAATGCACTTCTTGATTACTGTCAAGAAGCCATTATACTTTTCCAGTCATTTGCTTCTCATTTTTTAGTATTAGGCTCCACCAAAATGGTTTGGGTTTTTTTGGTCTGGTTTTTTTTTTTTTTTTTTTTCCCCTGTCCAAATTAATGTTGTTCTAATCTCTTAGCCCTGTATTTCTGCTCTTTTCAGGGCTTCTGATCTCTAAACCTTAAAAAGATGAATAAACCTCTACAAAGCTTTATATACTTCAGTTTTTCCAGATAATATTGAGGATGTTTGTACTCTTAATACAATATAATGAGATTTGATTGGTTGCAGTCCCTACAGTACATGCCACTGGACACATATCTTTAACATGGTAGAAGGAGAACTCTTTATCACTGCCACATGTTTACAATGTCAGGCAGTTTTCAGCCCACATGAGTATGCTGCTATCCAAGCCAATCTGAATTAATTTAGCAGCAAGATTTCATGAAATACAGTGCCAAGTGCTTTACTGAATTCTAAATATGTAATATCCTCAGTTTTCCCTTCACACCTTTATATTAGAATGGGTGGTGAGGGAAACTTTCAGAGACATGCGTGTTTAAGCATGGAATCCATTAACTTTCACTTATAGTTTGACTTCAACTTACAAAGACATTTAGGTACCCAGTTTCCATTGGTGTCCTGTTGTGACTTGGAAAAAATCATGTTCGTATCAAAAAAAAGAACCACATCTGCAAAGCAAGGGTTAATCTTCCTAACCTTTCTCTGTTCAGTGCCTTCCCAGCTATGCTTTAAGAATATTTTTAAGAATAAAATGGACTATCCAGCAGATCCTGGAATTATTTCAACCCAAAATGATGTCTCATATCGTCTTAGGAAGAAAAGCAACCATTCCTGATAGATTTTTTTTTTCCATCTGCTGTGAAAACAGGTAGTAAACAATACAGACAGTGTTTTGGACAAAAAAATCTCATCAAAGGTGCTTTTGTCTCTTATCTGTAGTACTGCAGAAGATTGTCATAGCTTCAGTGGTCCCTGTAGAGAAGACAAAGTAAACTGCATGGCAGTCTTCAAGGACTGGTGTGTCATTGGGGGATATGCTTCACAGGTGATTTTGAAAAGCACAAGTTAAAACAGAGTAAAAAAAATTAAATAATCCCCTGAGAAGGGAGTGCATGTAAGGTTAGAGCTCTGACAGGGCGCAACTATTTGGCTGAGAATCACTGCTGTTCTTGCAGGAAGAGATTAAAAAAAAGTTTAGCAAGAGTAACTTTTAAACCACTCTGGCTCTTAAAAATCACTATAACTAACTCCATGCAGTGGTTCATTATCAGCATACAATTCAAGTAGTAGACTTCACTTACATTTTCACCAAGTTCCCTTTGCACCAGTCTGGCAGCATGAAGAGGGTGAGCTTTGAAGTGAAGGTACAAATAATCATTTTATACCATTTTAACTTCCCAGAGCCGCAGAAGAAGCAGACATAAATGAGAAGCAACACTCTGTTTCAGACTATCTTGTTTAGGAAAGAACATATTGTGAAGGTACTGGTGGTGATTATAGATTTAGGTGGAGACCTGGGGGTCCTGATGGACACCAAGGTGAACATGAGCCAACAATGTGCCATTGCTGCAAAGACAGCAAATGATATCCTAGCCTGCATTAGAGAAAGCATTGCCAGCAGGTCAAGAGTCAGCAGGTCTCCTCTACTCAGCTCTGGTGAGGCCACAGCTGGAATGCTGTATCCAGTTCCAGGATCCCCAGTGCAAGAGAGACATGGGTAGACTGGAGATAGTCCAACAAAGGGCCACAAAGATGTCAAAGGGACTGGAGCATCTCTCCTGTGAGGAAAGACAGAGAGCTAAGACTGTTTAGCCTGGAGAGAAGTAGGCTCAGGGGACCTTATCAATGCATGTAAATACCTGAAGGGAGAGTGCAAAGATGATGGAGCTAGACTCTTTGCCATGGTACCCAATGACAGGATAAGATGCAATAGGCACAAACTGAAACACAGGAGGTTCCCTCTGAATATCGTGAAACATTTTTTTTATTGTGAGAACATGAACACTGGCACAGGTTGCCCAAGGAGGTTGTGGAGTCTCCATGTTTGGAGATAGTCAAAAGCCATCTGGACATGGTCCTGGGCAACCAGCTCTAGGTGGCCATGCTTGAGTAAGGGGTTTGGACCAGATAACCTCCAGAGGTCCCTTCCAAGGTTAACCACTCTGTGATTCTGCAAACTCTAGAAAGTATCAATCCACTAAACCAAAGTTGTTGGTAGGATTACGTCTGTTTAGATAATATTTTCAAGTGAAGGTCATCAAGGTTTTCTATATTTAGGTCTCCCAGATAGAAAAATCATCCTCTTCCCACTCTGCTGGGACTAAGCTCTCAGGTAGAATGAGAGACACATTCAAACTTCTGTTCTTCTGTTCTATTCGATTAAGGTTAAGTTTTTAACCCATCTGTCCTGCTTATCACTATAGGTGAAGTTTTCTTCCTCCACTTTCTCTTGCCCTCCTCCCCCGGCCCCTAAATAATAACATTTATTTTAAAGACCCATCAGAATGAAGACAAAGGTTGAAACCTCAATTTATGCTTGTGGGATGTTTATTTCTTGGTCAGCTGTATTCATGACTTATAATTAGAGGCATTGTGCTCTTCATTTACAGGAGGATCCATATCTGTTTGATATGCTAATTGCTGCTGGATTTAGTCTCCATTTTTAGTACAGTAAGTTTTCCATTGCATTTTTTTCTTGGCACTGTTTAATAATCCTTGTATTTCACCATTATATGTTTTCTCTCTGAAGTTGTGAACTCATTTTTATCCCAATCCTTATGCTGCATTCCTCCAGCTTAAAAAAACCCACACTTTTTTGTGAAACTTTCAAATGCTGGGCTTTAGCATCTCACAGGAATGGACACAAGGTTGGGACTAAACCCAACAAAATGCCTGAAATCATTGATGGTTAGTATATAAGAAACTGAATTTCATGATAAGTCAGTGGATTTGAGATATCTCAGTAAACACATCTTTCTGATATCTTTTTAAGGTAGAATTCCCGAAACATATGTGTTTGTGTCAGCATTATAGATGAAGGCATGTCTTAGAGGAAACACTGGGTCACTAGTTTAGCTGTGTGCTTCAGCAATGTAAACAAGGCACAGAAGACACCATTCCCTGCAAAAGTAGTGTTAGTGACCACATCTGAGAGAAACAGAAAAAATAAAAAAAAAAAGGAACAGAGTAGTCATACCACAGACAAAACACTGCTTGACAATAGTTATTATGCTGGTTTGGGCAATTTTTATAGTAGGTTATGCTGGGCAGCGAGTCTGATATGCATCCATTAGTACTTCTACAGGAGTTTTCCCTTGAGTCAGACTTCCAGGCATAGCAGGTTGTTGGGGTTTTGCGTTGCTGTGTAGTGTGAAAAAGGGTTCACTCACTGAGGTTGTTCTCCTGGTTATCTTCACTTAACAATTTCTGCTGTTGCAGCATCTAGGACATTGGTGATGTCCTTGATATATCCTCCTCTCCTCCTGTGCTACACTGTGGTTTTATGGCTGTTGGCCTTTCATGGTAACTGTTTTAAATTCATTATTAAGATTTGGGAGTTTTCTGACTGTAACAGCTTTGGGGGATATGTATAGAAACCACGGATTTATGGAGCCTCCTGCACATCCACTTCACACATGTGATGGTCAGTGACTGCAGGGGTGCATACATGGTACGCAACATACACCTGAATAGAACAGTGTTCACTCATCTAAGTGCTGATGATCTGATCTACATTACTCACAAATTCTTGACCTTTCACTCAACTAATATTCACTGTGTCACTTACACATTTCATGGTCTCCATGAAAAATATTTTTGAAGTTCTCTGTATATGCCATTCTCACAAATCTGAACTCTCCTGTCTGATTCTTTGCACATTTTTTTCTTGTGATCATCCACCCAGGAAAGTGTTGCCTATATTGAAAACATAAAATTTTTTGTAATTCAGATCTTTATTACTTTTATTTCTCCCCTTGTTATTATTTCTATAATAATAAGCACACCCTTCTGTATCTGACCAGCGTTTGACATCAAGGGTTTCCATTAGCTGTGCACAGATTGAAAGTTTTAGAGCAGCTAAAAGACACTGGCAAGAATCATACATACTTAAAAATAATAAAAGCAGTCTTTTAAAATCAATCGTTTGAAAATGGGCATATGAACAGAGAAAATAAATACCTACAGCTATAATGTTCCCACTTCTCTAATTTGACATTTTTCCCCCTCAAAATCACTACCAATTTTCTATTCTACCAGTTTGTTCTTTTTTCGTTTACTGGTATTAAAAGCTCTTGGGTTTTTCTTGATAATGCCAAAGAATGTCAGTCTGAGCATGTGCCAACAGACTCAAGCTGGTTGGATATAAATCTATAGCAGCTGCAGAGCCTGGTGCTGTGCCTAAGCGTGTAAGGAAGGACCTTTGCTCCCAGCAGTACAGGAAAGTATGACTGTGCTGACTGACCTACAGTCTACAGCAGACTTACCTTCTGCCTAGGTTTCCTCAGTGGTGACATAAATTTAGGTTATCTCTCCTTACCCTCTTTAATAGAACTAGTAAAAACTTAAGTATGGCCAAGACTTCTACTCCTCTTTCAGTTTTAGTTAAAACTAGCCAATGCAAGTTATTATATGGGAAAACAAATATCATGGCAGCATTTCCTTAGGAAACCATGCAAAATACTAAGAAAAAAAAAATCCGGCAAAATGCCAGGAGTAGAGAATATACGTTGTTTTGAACATGCTAAGGAAATCTTCATATTTCTTGGTTTTGCTCTTCCATTCTCTGGTCTGGAGAAAGAGCTCTGAAATTTGGCAGACCTAGGAAAAAGCTTAGGCAGGGAGAAGGAAAAAAAAATTACCCCCCCAATGTGAATATCTGCCAGATGTGGTCATCTTAAGTGCTTTTGAAAAGTGCATTTTGCCATGCCTAGGGAACTTGTATTTAAACAGAAATCAAACCCTTTTAGCCTCCTACAAGATGGGCTGCTGCGGTGGCTCCTGCCCATAGAGTGCCTGAGCAAAGAGCAACCCCTCAATCCCACCGTGGCAGCACTGCAGCCCTCAGAGCATCTTCCATCTAGGCATTTAGGGCAAAACGACTTACTTTGTAAGATAGATGTTAACAAATGTTCTGAGATGTTGTAAAGCCTAGCGCTGATATTGAAAGCAGAGGCTTGTCTCACCCATGCTCTAAACAATGGGCAGCCAGGCAAGGTGTAGGAGGCAAAGTATCTAATTTGGGTGCTAAGGGCAGAAAAGCCAGAGCCAAGGAGACAAAGAGAAGCAAGTTGGCAGAAGAATAACAAGACTATTTATTAAACTGATACCCCATAAGATAGCCAAAGGTGACAGAATCTGGATTAGTTAAGACAGTAATCAAAATATTTCTTATGAATTGGAAAGTCACCAAGTTAGCAGCTGTAAAGTCCCACATATGTTAACATTAACACTGGGGAGCAGATCAATTGCCAGTTCAGGAAGCAGCATTTTCCTGTTTGTGAAAATGCCAAGAAACACATGGCCACAATATCATACTGAGAAGTCCTTTACAGCCACAAATTTATACATTTGACTGCAATTTCATAGTGCATTTCTTGTCCTCCTTATAAACCACTTTTTCTGCCCTCCTTCAATCAATTACCTTTTTTTTTCCTTAGGTCACTGATATATAAGGACCCAGGTGAGCATCAAAAGCCTCGCCTCCGCAGAGTTGTATGAACTTCCCTTCCTTCTCGCAGAGATTTTCACTTTTTATTTTTCTCAATCCTTCTTGACATTACACATTTTCAGAGACATTACCACAATGACACACAAACCTCATGATAGCTGTTATTAACTTTTGTCTCTACTGTATTAGAAGAAACTCCATAGATCAGAATAAATCATTTTTTTTCTGCATATAACTACTAAATATTTTTAAATGTGATTCAGATGTTTTCCCTCCACTTTTTTTGCAGAAAGCAGTAAGAAGCTGCAGGCAGCTTTTCCCTGTTTTGGGCTAATTGCCTGCAAAATCTTCTCCAAATAACTCTCTTTTTTCCCAAGCAGCAGACTCCAGCCTGGGAGCAAACCCAGGGCTCTCCCCATACCACCCATGCCTTTACCCTCAGAATCGATGCTGGACTGCAGCTTGTGGGGTCTCACAACCCACAGCACTTTCCCAGGTGTAAGATCTAAGTATGCAGCTCTCAGCATTGGATCATTTATTTTGTCAGCTGTGCAGGGAGTTTCTCCCCGGAGCTGAGACTCTTTGAGAAGGCATCTGGAGGGCCATCAACTTCCCTTTGATTATTTTCATTCCCCAGGCAATTGTTTAAAGGCACTATTTAACTTTGAGAATAAACTGGCAAGTGGGGTTATGGGACTGATTGTAAATACATATATGTATATGCAAGTTGTAAATATATGCATGTGTGTTTGTATGAGTATGTTTTCGTATATATACATGTCCTACAGAGTTCTGAAGTTTCCTGTTTCCAGGTTGTGGATGTTATGTTCATTTCATAGACAGAGATGGGAGATAAAAATAAAGGAAATAGTCACGCAAAGGGAAGTCTGGAAGATGGGACATCCTTATGGTAGGCCCAGAGGCAATAACCAAAGCCTCCAGTCTTGGATGCTAACTTCCTTAGGGAATAGATGCCACTGCTTAGGTATTTTCCACAGCTTGATACCTTCCTGCTGGAGTTAGCATCCGAGCAGTGATCCATTGCATGAGAATCCTCACCCTTCCCTTGTGAGGACTTAGATCCACAAAGGTCAGATTCAGATCTAGACCTTGACCATTTAAGAAAAGTAATTGAAATTGCCAATTCATCCTGTTTCCAGCAAGAATGCTTCATAGTTCTCCTGTACTGGAAAACTGAAAGGCAAAAGCTTTACCTCTTTTTCCCCCAGATTTGTGCAAAAAAAAAAAAAAAAAAAGCAAATAAATAAGCGGAAGAAAAAACTAGATAATGTAAACAATATTAGCTTAAATTTTAAAAAAGAGAGAAAGTTAATGTTTCTAATTAAATCAGACATACAGCCTGGTCTCTATCTTCTGACTTTGAAAGTGAAAACTCAAGTTAACTTTATCATACAGGACTATCTTCATTATTATGGGTTTGCAAATACTAAGCTGAAGGAAGATGACAAGAAAAATATTTTTTAAAGTACATCCAATATTTTCCTTTTCAATAAAAAAGTGACCTTTCTTAAGAGCAAATTTTAACAAAGTGTAAACAGATTATCTTCATTTATTATAGTTTTAAAAATTAAAAAAAAACCAAACAGTAGAAGATTAATTTGGAAATCAGCCCCAAGCTGTTCTATAAATATGCTTATATTATTGTCTCAAGGGTTCCTCTAATAAACCTCAATACACTTCATATAGCTGAAACATGTTGAAATATGAACTGAAAAATTCAGGATATTTTTCAAAATGTGATAAAATTAAGCATGGACCTCTTTTGTTCATAATTATTTCACAGGAATTTTAAATTAAAAATGTGAACTTTTTATTTCATAGAACAGTTTGGGTTGGCAGGGAACTCAAAGGTCAACGTAGTGCCAACCCCCCTGCCATAGCAGGGACACCTCCCACTAGAGCAGGTTGCTCAAGGCCCCATCCAACCTGGCCTTGACCACCTTCAGGCATGGAGCATCCACAACTTCCCTGGGCAACCTTTTTCAGTGTCTCGCCACTCTCAGGGTAAAGAATTTCCTTCTAATTTCCAATCTTAATCTACCCTCTTCCAATTTGAACCCATTACCCCCTGTCCTATCACTACACGTCTTTGTGAAAAGTGTTCCAGCCCCCTAATCATCTTTGTAGCCCTCCTCTGGACCCTCTCCAACAGGGCCATGTCCTTCTAGCCCTGGGTGCTGCAGAGCTGGATGCAGTACTCCAGGTAGGGTCTCACAAGAGCTGAGTAGAGGGGCAGAATCACCTCCCTCAACCCCCTGACCACACTTCTTTTGATGCAGGCCAGGATACAGTTGGCTTTTTGGGCAGTGCTGGCACGTTACTGGCTCATGTTGAGCTTCTCATCAAACAGCACCCCCAAGTCTTTCTCCTCAGGGCTGCACTCAATCCATACTCCACCCAACCTGTATTTGTGCTTGGGATTGCCCTGACACAGATGCAGGACCTTGCACTTGGCCTTGTTGAACTTCATGAGGTTGGCATGGGCCCACCTCTCAAGCCTGTCAAGGTCCCTCTGGATGGCACCCCTTTCCTCCAGCTTGGAGGAAAACGTTACTTTAGGAAATTACAGAAGACAGCAAGAACATGTGAATATCAACACAAAAAGGTATGAATTTTCAATAGAATTTTCAAAATAATTTTTAAGAGTGTACAATCTGTTTTATAACTCAGTGTTTTATAACTTGTTTAATATACTACACATCTGACAACTGAGGAAAAAAATCCAAAGAATACCAAGAACTATTGGGAGAAGTTAAGAGAGGACATTTTTTGAGCAATAAAAACCAGATAAGCATTTCCACTCAGCTTTAGACAAAATGTGTTCTGCTAAAGAGCTGTATCTGAGTCCTTTATACAAGTACACTCTTTTCCTCAGTCTCCGTCCTGGCAGAGATTTAGCATATTATGCGACCCAGGAGTGTAAGGGGAAGAACTGCTTTTATCACTCAACAACATGCTGGTAGGCATAAGTTGTTAGCAATAAGTGATGCAATTAAGTGTTTCTTGGAGTGATCTTCATACATAATTATGGTTCCATTTTGAACTACGCGTCACTAATAACACTGTACCTGCTCTGTAATTAGGTGACTACCTTGTATTTCTGATGTACTCACGAGCTGTACAGCAAGTACAAGCTCCTCCATGGCACTGTAAAAAGCCATCTCTCACTGAGACAAAATAGACACCATCTGGTCAATATAAAATGTATTTTAAATACTGTTTCCAGAGTTAGCAGTGATCAGAACAACATTTTTCCCTCAACAGTATAATTACGTTTAAAAATTTTAAACCTGTTGATTTCCAACAAACCTTTTAATTGCGGCATGCAACCTTTTGATAGTTCTCAAGTGCACAAAGTGGTACTTATTATTTATTCTATCCGTCACAGTGGACCCTAAAGAGAGACCTCAGCAACCCACAGAGGACGCAGCTCTTCACACAGAGCATTAAAAACCCTGTACATCTCATAGCAGGACATGACCAGGTGGGACCTACTATGTAAGGAGGGTATCCATAGGATCTATATACTTACGATGCATTCTTCGCAGCTGTCTAAGGCATTTGTTAGATTACAACACTTCTAATTTAAAAAGTCAACAAACAGCTAGCCTGAGAAGAACAAAGATGTTGGAAGATGTATTTTTATGTAAAAAGCACCTTGGTTTCATGATAGGGTCTCAGTTTCTTTCTGAGAAGAGACTAATTTGCCAGAAAAAGTTCATTTACAAGAATGTGTTTTCCAAACAGCTGGAGATTTTGGGTTTTCTCCTCTGTTTAACTAGTTCAATTCCCAATCACAAAAACTGTTGCAACCTCATATTACTCCCCACACCCACCAATCCCCAGGCAGGGCGCCAACTCCCATACTCCTTCTCACATCAGGAGGAGATGCATCTTCTGGCACTGCACAGCTGCCACCAGCGACCATTCAGGAGAGCTGAATTACCCCATGCAGACTCACCTGTCAACATAAATCCCTGGAGGTGTTAAAAAAATGGGTAGATGTGGTGCTTCAAGACATGGTATAGGGGATAGGGAGATGTTCGAAAAAGTTTGGACTAGATAATCCTAGAAGTCTTTTCCAACCTGAATGATTCTATGATTCTAAAAAAATGTTCCTTGAGAAGAGTCTGGGGCAGGGGAACCTCTCTTTGGCACTAACCCTGTTAAGACAACTGTTCCTGAGCTGAAGAGGTCTGCTGCAGGCAGATGATGTGTGCTTCTGTACCAGGAACGCACCTTTCATCTTATGATGTCTCTTCTCACTTGCACTATACGCAGCCCAGTGGTGTTCACTCTGATCTGTGATGGCACAGACGGAAAAGCATGTCTCTTCTTATTTCTATAGTCTGCCTCAGTTGTGTGCCTCAGCCCTGAATCTGAGTGCAAGTTTTGTAGGTACCATAGACATTAATAAGAGAAGTGAATATGAAGACAGAGTGCTGCACTGTGAGTAATTACAGGTTTTTCAAATAACATAATTTCCTAGTTAGCATTAGAAAAGTGACTGAGAATTGCTATAAATGTAAACATATGGATGTGGGTGCCTCTTTTCTGATATTGGTATTTTCCTGAAAACAAATTAAATGAGAGAAGCGCAAAAGGAATTTATTTTTAGAGTGTGCTTTCCGTAAGTGTTTCTAGGGCTAAATGAAGTAACGCAGAAGAAGTTTTCAGAATAAAGAGTGCAGTCACCTTGAAATGCATACTAATATGAATTTTAAATAAAACTCACAGCTCCATATTAGCACAAACACTTTACCAAATATTGAGCTGAATAGCAGAGCAGTATTTGGACCTCTCTATCTTATTCTTTATAACCTGAACACTCTTGGTTTTTTTTTTTAATGGGTCTATCCATTATACCTTCACAGAAGAATTTCAAATGGCACAACAGCTGCAATGACATCCCGGTCAAGGGAGGTGATTGTCCCGCTTTACTCGGCACTGGTGCGGCCCCATCTTGAGTACTGTGTGCAGTTCTGGGTGCCACAGTACAAAAAGGATATAAAGCTACTGGAATATGTCCAGAGGCGAGCCACAAAGTTGGTGAAGGGTTTAGAGGGGATGCCATAGGAGTGGCTAAAGTCCCTTGGTCTGTTCAGCCTGGAGGAGACTGAGGAGGGACCTCATTGCAGCTTACTGCTACCTCACTAGGGAGGAGGGAGGAGCAGGTGCTGATCTCTTCTCTCTGGTGACCAGTGACAGGATCTGAGGGAATGGTGGGGAGATGTGCCAGGGGAGGTTTAGGTTGGATATTAGAAGGAGGTTCTTCACCCAGAGGGTGGTGGAGCAGTGGAACAGGCTCCCCAGGGAAGCAGTAATGGCACCAAACCTGACAATATTCAAGAAACATTTGGACAATGCCCCAGACACATGGTGTAAGGGTTGTCAGGCACTGGACCAGGCTATCCAGGGACGTAGCTGAATCACTATCCCTGGTGACATTTAAAGCTCATGAAGATGTGGGGGCAGGGGACAGGGTTCAGTGGTGGATGCGGTAGAATTAGGTTAGTGGTTGGATCAATGATCTTGAAGGTCTTTTCCAACCAAAATGATTCTATGACTCTGTGAAGGAAAAAAGGGCAGTGAGGTCTTAAATCAGAGGTGATAGCTGGAACCATCAATATAAAAGAATCTTAGAATATAAATTGCCATAACTTCAGTTTATACAGATTTTCCCACAAAACAACACATATGGGAGATTTCCTAGTGAAGAGGGTGGCCTTCGTTTGATACTGTGTAGATTTATTTCATTTCACCAAGAAAGCTCTTATGGTTGAACACTGACTTTAGGAAAACCCTAAAGGCTTGAAGGAAGACTGTTGCAAATGGATGGGGTGAAAAATACCGTGGGGACAGCCTGTGATTGAGGAAATGTGACCAGTTCACTTGTGTTATGTATGGAGGCTGGCTTATTGGAACAAAAACCCCGCAATTTTGAACATCATCATCCTACTAATAATTTGTATCAAAACAGAGCTCAAGTGTCACTGGGAACATTTACTTTGATTTCAGTAACTCTTTCACATCTTCATCAGACCTGTTGAGATATCAGGCTGACAGAAAGTAAACTCCCCAGAAAGATTAAAATGCCTTAGACCTAGCTTAAAGATCAATCCCTTTTTTTATCCATGGGCTACAAGTGACAGGATTGTACAAAAATTCACAAAAATAACAGACTTACAAGCAGTAACCTCAGGTGCTTTTTGAGTCAAAGGAATATTTTTGCCTTTCTTGGTTATTAACTTTTTCAGGTTTAAGTCCCTCTGTAAAGGTTTTTTTCACTAAAACCAGGGAGGTAAAAAAGAAAAGGGTGACTGGCTTATTCAGAACAGTTATGACTAATGGGTATGTACAGTGGCTAAATGCGGTTTTGCTATTAACCACAAAGTCCCCCCACTTGCTGAGCATGAATGAATTGATGCCATAATAGAGACAGCTTCATATAGCAAATCAAAATCTAAATTTCAGGATGCAGAAGTTGTATTAGGGAAGCTGGAGAGGAAACTGCTGTCCTGCAGGTCAGAGCCACATTCAGAAGCCCACTGGGTTCCTATGACCTGGCTGCCTATCAGGGTTGAGGACCTTCAAAGGAAAGCCCAAACTGTGGAAACCTTACTGGTTTCCAAGCACCTCCTTTAAGGGCTTCCACTTCATCTGCCCATGTGCGATGCCATCAGCCGAGCCAATGTCCCTTAGCAGGAAGCTGACTAGTAGGCAGAGGGAAGACTGAATAAGCCGCTTGGTGTATTGAGAGCTCATAAAACCAAGGTGAAGTCGGAGTCATCACAAACCAGACTGTTCCTATGCTGAAGGGAGAATAGAAATGGTCTTTTTCTGATGACCCCTTCAAATGAAGTTAACATTCTTTGAGGGGCACGCAGAATCTGGATTCTGAGTCTGAAAATGAATATTGTGGGTTTGGTGTCATATTGTGGGGCAGAAACATGGAGGAATGGAGGCTAACAAGGCTATACCAACAAGACATTAACAAAAATATCGAAAGAACCTTCAAAAGATGAAACAGACGTGTCGTTCACGTAATGTTCTTTCACACCAAACTCAGCTATCCTCAGTCCCACTGCTGAGCTGAGCCAGAGGGCCATGGAGGCAAAGTTGGGAATCTTAACTTCCAAGTTCAGATGTGCCCAGCCCTCTGTGGCAGACAGACATCTCCAGAAGATTCAGAGCCTGTAGGTCAGACAATCATTAGGCTATTAAACAAGGTGCTGTGAATCATGCTCTGCAGGAACATGCCGCTTTCCATACTCTACCTGTGCAGCCTAGATTCCAAATTAAGCTACAGTGAATACTAACCAGAATAACTAAGACTACTTACAGCTGAGCAATCATGACCTGGGATTTATTCTTCTAGAGTCTAATGTAAAGCCCCGGAAAATAAAGCCTGCTCCTGAAGATACCAGTGTATGACCCCAGGCATCCAGGTAGCTTTTTTGACTTCACTGTAATGACTTACCTGTGTGAGGTGTCTATAGAACTAGTCCTTCAGATGAAGCCATAAAAATACTTCATAGCCAATAAAATACGACTGCTTCATTTTTTCTAAATAACAGCATTCATCAAAATCCACAAGCAAGACATAACTCAATCTGTTAACCCAAAAGAACATTGCACTGTTCCCATAACTATTGATAGGATGTTAGTTGACTTATATTTTCTAATAAAATTGTAGGCTTTGGTTCTTTCATGCAGTTGTATCATTCACTAATGAACTGGACATTGTCCTGGGATTAAAAGAAATCCAGTTCTATTATTTCGTACCCAGTTCATCCTGGTCATCACCTGTTTCTCTCTTCCTTTTTTCTTTTTTTTTTTTGAGGATCTCTATTCTCTGTGCATATGCACAGCAGGTTTTCCTGGGATGCTCACTAATGAGTAACTTTATTTATAGCAGAAACAGCCAGACAGAGAGACTCATCTTGAGATCGGGCTTAGGCAAGCTTTCTTGGCAGGAGCTTGGCATAGCTGCATCACTTAGAAACAAGAGCTTCAGCAGCATTTGTTTGTATTTGAGGCACAAATGTATTTTACAGTTCCTGAATTCTTGCTTTACAGTGTACTTTAATAAACTGTAAAACTAAACAAAACCAACACAAAATGATTATAATAATACAATTAAAACCAATATGTATCCTGGCAAGATGACAAGCAGAGCTTCCATCTGTAGTGCAAAGGGTCCCAAACACCACCCCCATTTATTCTGTAGAGTCCCCATGCTCTCTATAGAGAGAAAATTTGAAGAATGACAGAGAGAATGGTTGGTAGAAGTGGTGATTGCTTGAACAGTGCATGTTTTAAAGGGACAAACGCCATGATGCGCTTATGTAGGACATTCCATTGCAGTGAGGCTGCTCTGTCTCAAAGAAAGGTTTTGCATCTTCTTTATTTCTACGTCAGAGCACCTGACAACACCCTGGATGGCCACAGGGAAAAATGGTTTTTGTAACTGGGGAAGGCCAGGATGGAGGTCCTGACTGTGCTTTCAAACTCCTCTGAGAGTCCTCACTGCTTCTCACAGAATGACTGGTAGGCTCCAGCTCAAGGACCTACTGCAGCTGGAAAGCATGCCCAGTCTTAAATGCATCAATCATCCTGATTTATTAAAAACAAACAGTAGTTTCTTCTAGCTATCTTATAGCTTCTATTGTTTTTATCCAGTCAATTAAAAGGCAGGATTGTTTATATCCACCTGCCCTGGAGGTGCTCGGGGCCCCTGTTGTCAGCTCTTCTGAGTAACCCACCTCAGTCTGGCATAAGTGTGCAGGGAAGCCAGCCCTCCTTTTGGCTTGCCAAGAGAAGGAGTTGATGGTTTATAGTGGTTGGTTGGAGATGTTTAATTAGGCAGCTATAGGCAGTAATAAAAAAGGCATCACAGGAAAAGAAAAATTTAAAAAAGGAAAAAAGCCAACTGTTCCTTAGTTCTTCCAAGTAACTAATAAGATTTACTATATGCATAATAAGGAACTTGGTGTGGATTACAGGTGACTAAAGACCTGAATCAAGCTAAGATCTGAAGAAATAAAGGATTTGAGGGACCTTCCTATCACCAGTTTTTCATACTATCTAACTTCAGGTGGCTTCTTAGCAGCTGCATGGGGATTTCAGACCATCCAGAGGTTTTCCATAAACAATATAAATAATTTGTAAATTATATATATTAAAATATGTGTGTGCATGAAAATTACATCCATAAAGATGTTACCTACCCAAGTCTGTATTTTACATACTTTCAATGGACTAGGTGCTTAAGCCCAAGGTACTCCAAATTTACCCTTAATCCAATGTATAGTTCCATTTATCCATCAAATGTAATAACCAAAGGTAAGTGAAGCATAATGATGTTTATGAAAACAAGCAGTCCCTCTGGGCTGCATTGAGTATTCTGTTTGGAAATCTTTGCCCTCATCAAAATAAATTTAATAAAAACCAGCAATAGTGGAGTAAGTTTCTTCACTGCTTTTCCTCCTACTCAACAGAAAAAATGCACTGGGAAGAGAACAGTGAGAGTTTTTGTCTGACAAAACATTTTCAGCTGTCAGAGGCAATGAGAAGTATAATTTATATACAGGTTATAATGTATAGACAGAGTGAACGAACATTTCAAACTTGAAAATTTTAGAGGAAATAATGAGTTAGTTATATGGCTTTGCAAAATCTTCATTTTTTCAGTCTACTTTATGCATTTGGCTTTTAATATTAGGATCAAGATTAAATCTCTTTCTTTGAAAAATAGTCTTTGCTGTCTGTGAGCTTGATACAGGAATTAACTTGCTAATGTTCTGTTGCCTGTATTTTATTTTTGTTTTTTCATGCAGGAAATCAGAGTAGGTGGTCACAATGGTCCTGCCAGGCTTAAGATATGAATAGAAATGAACAAAGCTGACATTATCATGGAAGTTCTTTCTTTTTTTTTTTAACTTGAAAGGCAAAAAATGCAAATTCAGACCTAGGACCATGCAATATTTAATGTCTGAGCACCTAACTCCCTTATATCCTAGCTATTTTGTCCTGTCATTTTAAAATAAATTGGTTCCAGTTTTTGCATTTAATAATTTTCTCACATAGTAATTTATTTCTTCAAAACAAAAGAATTTGTATTGAAACAAACCACTGAAAAATAATCAGATGGAGTTTTTATGAAATGCTATTAAGGTTCTCTGCACAGCTCGAGACCTTTTTGGACTCAGCAGTGTTGAAATCTTATATCAGTCCCTATGACCACAGGTTGGGACCCCAGGGACACATGCAGGTACACTTCTGTGACAGCTGGAATGTTATCCTAACATAGTGGCCAAAGTAGCTTCTAGTGAAGATGTCATTCAAGAAAAGTGCTTCTCACTGTCTGTTGGAAATTACAGCCTTTTTTCAGGATTATTGACTAATGAGAGTCTGCTCTTGTTCAGTGCGATTGGTTCAACAGCTGACTAATACTTGAATTTTCCCTAGGAACTTTAACTGGGACTAAATTTCCAGGAAAATCCATTATTTTATTTTCTTAGTAAATCTAATTAATCACTTTTTAAATACTGTAGTTTGTTTGTTTGTTTTTTTACCTGGACATATAAGCACAATTGATCCAAACATTAAAAGGGAAGACTGGAAATACCTATATGTTTCTTATTTCACAGTAAAACCAGGGAGCTCTGATCAATATTTTCAGAATGATTAATTCACTATTCAGGTCCTGAACTCATGCTACCTCAGACTCCATCTCTTCCTTAAACCGGGGATGTGCACTTTTTTAAACGAATGACATTCTGTCACTTTCTTTGGCCATGTAAAACTCTCACTGACTTCAGAGGTCAGGCACAGTGAAGACAGGACCACAGAATTTGACTCATGAAACAGTATCTGCAGCTACATGTGGATGTCTAAATAATGAAATACCTCAGACTGAAACCTCTGCCCCAGGAACCCAAAGACTTTTAACACTAAAAGTCAGATTTGTGGAGGTTTTGCACATTTACAACTCATGCAACTATAAATGAATTGAGAAGTCAGATGTAAAGGCTTAACCCTCAGTACAGTAGAGGGGCAATCCTAGTAAAGGCTACAGTTTATTTCCTTTTCCTCCAGTGATGCCTTTTCTGTCAAACTCACATTGGCTTGCAGAAGTGCACTGGTAATGGGAACAAGTGAAAGATAATTTAAAGACATGAAGAACAAATTTTAGGGCGTTTCTGTTTGTGAAGGAAGGAATGGAAGCAATAAGTAGAACAAATAAAGAAATGCAATAAATGAAATGGAAGCTGAATATTTCAGCTACTGAGTCCACTAAAGCATGGCCGGGGAATGGTGTGCATTATTTTAAATAATGAATACAGACATGTTTAACCTGCATATCATTAACAGCATAATTACCAAATAATATATTTAATTTTTAACCTAATTTTTCCTCATTTTCTAGAAACCTCCTAAATTAACTAGTTACTTCTAAAATGAGACGTAAGGACAAAGATGAACACAAATAAGTCAATACCACAGGATCCTTTCTTATAGAAAAAGAAAGCAATAGCCAAGGACACACAGGTGCAGAGTCTCATGTTTTGATTCATATGTTTTCCTTAGCAGGATAACACCTCTGAATCAATACTGCTGAAAGTCTGAGGCAGATTTAAAAAGACACTTGGTTTGTGGGACACTTTGCACTATTCTCCTAAGCTCTAGCAGAGACCACTGGAAAACATGACAAAGGGTGCAGATGGGTTGGCATTTCTTCTGATAGCCATTGTCACTGACAGGTACACTGCTTGGCTGAAAAGGATATGTGTTTTTAGAGATGCTATCATTCATGTTATGGGTAATGTTAATCTATTAAACTTGAAAGAGTTAGAATTTAGAATCAGCTGGTTCTTCACTGTTTGTGTTATTTTATTATTTCTTCTTAGTTTACAGCAATGGCAAACTGATGTATAGTTTATAAACAGCTTTTAATCAATGTGCCCATAAAATTGGCATTAGAAGAATTTAAAAATAGCCAAGGCTGTGAATAGTGCTAAGAATATTGATTTTAAAATGAAAGAAATGGTATTAATTGTAGTCAAAATATAGTCTTTGTTGGTGTCTATGGACATTTCCAAAAGAAGAAAGGAGGCAAGCTGAAAGCAATACATGGTTAGAGTTGGCCAACCACAGGAATGTCCCTCCCTGATCCTTTCATATGTGATGCTGAGCAAGACTCCTGTCATGTGATGGGAAAACACTTATCAGGCCACACTGCAGAGCTAGACAGCTGCTTTCCAGTGTAGGACAGTTAATTTAAATATCACCAATGTCATCAATTGTAATGAGTAATCCATCCACTGCTCTGCCTGCAGGTTCTTGCTTCCGTTGATTTTAAAATGGTAGGTGTCAGATTTCATGCCCTACTAAGAAAAGTTCATTAGCTACAGCTATTAAATGAATATTCTCTGTCACTCCATGGGTTACAAATTTCCGGACTGAAGCCTACTGGTTGGATAAGTCAGGAAGTAAATACAACTTGAAGGTTGTTTTAAGATTTTGAAAACACTTTACACACCCTGGCAAGTAGAGGGAGAGGGACTGAATGTTCAGTGCACACTCAGCGCAGGGCTTCCTGCAGGTGAAAGGATGGGATGATCTTTGTGGTCCTTTTCGTTCTTATGTTCTCAGATGAAAGAGAAATCAGTTTTCTCCCTCATGGATTCTTAATAGGTAGTACGAAATACTAGTAGAAAGCACTGTTAGATTAACAAACAGAAACTTGATACCCAGGGTGCTGAGGCAGCTAGAAGGATCAGAAGTAACTCCCAGGGCAGAGAAGCATTTATGGGAGGGAAGACAGGAATCACAGAACCACAGAATCATTCTGGTTGGAAAAGACCTTCAAGATTATCAAGTCCAACTGTTAACCAAGCATTGGCAGGTCACCACTGAACCATGTCCCCCAGTACCACACCTGCACATCTTTTAAATTCCTCCAGGGATGGTGACTCCACTGCTTCCCTGGACAGCCTGTTCCAGTGCTTTACAACCCTTTTGATGAAGAAATTTTTCCTAATATCCAACCCAAACCTCCCTTGGCATAACTTGAAGCTATTTCCTCTTGTCCTGTTGCTTACTACATGGGAGAACAGACCTACCCCCACATCACTACAACCTCCTTTCAGATAGTTGTAGAGAGCGAAAAGGTCTCCTGTGAGCCTCCTTTTTCCCATGTGAAAAGACTCTAGTTCCCTCAGCCACTCCTTGTAAGACTTGTGCTCCAGACCCTTCCCCAGTTTTGTTGCCCTTCTCCAGACACACTCCAGCACCTCAATGTCCTTCATGTAGTGAGGGACCCAAAACTGAACACAGTATTCAAGGTGCTCAACAGTGCTGAGTACGGGGGAGATGATCATGCCTCTAATCCAGCAGGCCACACTATTACTGATACAAGCCAGGATGCTGTTGGCTTTCTTGGCTACCTGGGCACACTGCTGGCTCATATTTAGCTGACTGTTAACCAGAACCCCCAGGTCCTTTTCTGCCATATAGCCTTCCAACCACTCTTCCCCAAGGCTGCAGCATTGCACGGGGTTGTTGTGATCCAAGTTCAGAACCCAGCACTTGGTCCTGTTGACCCTCATCTTATTGGCCTTGAACCACTGACCCAGCCTGTCCAGATCCCTCTGTAGAGCCTTTGTACCTTCAAGTAGATCAACATACCCACCTAACTTGGTGTTGTCTCCAAACTTACTGGGGGTGCCCTCAATCCCCTCATCCAGATCATTTATGAAGGTATTAAACAGAATCGGCCCCAGTACTGAGCCCTGGGGAATATCACTTGTGACCAGCCACCAATTGGATTTAACTCCAATCACCACCACTCTTTGGGTCAGGCCATTGAGCCAGTTTTTTATCCAGTGAACAGGACACCTATCCAAGCCACAAGCAGCCACTTTCTCCAGGAGAATGCTGTGGGAAACAGTGTCAAAGGCTTTACTAAAGTCCAGATAAACAACATCCACAGCCTTTCTCTCATGCACTAAGCAGGTCATCTTGTCATAGAAGGAGATCAGGTTAGTCAAGCAGGATGTGCCTTTCATAAACCCATGCTGACTGGGCCTGATCCCCTGGTTGCCCTAAACATGCTTCCTGATGGCACACAAAATGATCTGCTCCATAACATTCCCTGTAACTGAGGTCACACTGACAGGCCTGTAGTTCCCCAGATCCTCCTTCTGACCCTTCTTGTAGATGGGTGAAGGGGTGCAGGGGGACTGAGGATAGAAAAAAAAAAAAAGGCTAAAATTATACATTTTTAAGAAATGTGCCAGCACTTTATCCTAAAACTCGTTAACAATAGTTATACACAATTGCAAATGCTGTAGTTGCTGTATGTTATTGCATGTTTACAAAGAGATGAATCTACAGATTTAGTATTTATTAAGATACTATCTACAGTATAGCAAGTTTGGAAATTCCTGACTCACAGCAGCTTTACAAGATGTCAAAATTACCTTGCCACTCCTGCTTACTTATTTGTTCTTCCACTTTGAAAATGACACTTCACTGACGAGATGCTTATGGCTTTTATATGTTGTCAGTGAGCTTCTACAATTCCAAATCACAGTCTAAAGCACTTTCATGGCACTCTTCATGCCAAGCTCCATAGAGTTTATGCAATGAATTTCAGCAGTGACCTCATCGCTTTCCTGGTGTTGTATGGCCTGAGAAAAGCTCTGAAGTAGCTTGTGTTTTATAAACAGCAATTCAGACCTGGACAAATTTACTTCCTCAACATAGAAAACATTTGATTCCCAGCACATTTCTTCAGCTGCAAATTGAGAATCTAATTCTCACTGCATATTGAGCAAACAGAGTCCAAATAAAAAAAAAAAAAAGAAGAAGAAGAAAAAAAACCCAAACAAAACCAAAAAAACACCTGAAGAATTTACGTGCTGTCTGGAGATTTTATCCACAGTTTCTCTGGAGCATGTCTCAAAGAGAGACCGTGAGAAAATGTTGATATACCTGAAATACCTGAGCCAACACAACAGGCAAGCTAATTTGGTGGTAATAAACTTACTTTAATACTTGTTCACTACTCACTGACTCCTGGAAAGGCCTCATGTCTCTAAAAAAAATCCAGAACTACTTTAAATTGCTGTCTTATGTTTGAGACTCTGTATTTTCCACCCTTTTTCTTCATGGCATCTTAATGATACTTGTCATCCTAGTCACCAGCATTATTTTCCAGTTATATTAATGAATGCTGACTTTACACTTTCACCAAAACAACCATAACAGAGCACAGGTTTTTCCTGAAAAAGGATGAGAATAGATAACATCTCTCAGCAGCCTGAGGCAGCACACCTAACCTTCCAGTGTATCTGTAATTCAGCACACTGCAAGGTAAGATGGATTTTGACAAATAAAAATAAATAATGCATGCTTTCAGGGAAAAAGAAAAATGTATGGAACAGGAAACAGCATGTTCATGAAAAAAATTAATAAATTAATGGAAGGAAAGAAAAATAGAGGGAAAGGTTGTTTACCAAATATAAAAAGATATTGAACAGTTCAGAATTCCCAAAGTTAGCAATAGTAAGATATGTTGTATTTAGTGAAAATGTAATTGCCTTAGCTGGTGCAAAATTCAGCCTAAAATTGCTACCAAAGAATCTGTGCTAAGCTGATCCTGTTACATTCTCCCAGCATGTTTCTGACTGCTGGTCAAAAGCCAAAAGTGTTAAATTCTTACTATTAAACATCAAATGAATTTCAGATAAACATCAGAAATAGATGCATTATCTTAAAGAAACTGATTATTCATAATTTTAAACTATTTCTAGTATACAGTAGGTCTAGCTGATTCTTCCTTTGTGGAATTTTTTTACTATGGTTTTACTTGTTTTCTATGAAAACTCTATACATAATGGATGTGACTTTTAAAAAATAGTTGCATATTCAATTATTTATTATTATTCAGTGTTAATGCAGATGCACTTAAAAGGGAAATGGGCACCGGGTACTTAGCCCAAGTAGTTTATAGTCTAATGTGGATAGAATAGTTCAAGAGTATCAGTCGACATTTTCAGATGTAGGCATATTTTTCATATTTAGTTTCCTGAGTCAAAGTACACAAGTGGTTAAGATTTTAATAGGGATGTATCTCTACTGCATATAACACATTGGAAAGACCTCATTTCAAGAAAGTGAAAAAGATAATGAAAACCAAATAGTTTATGCATGATAAACTAAATGAGAAATGTATAAATTAAAAAAGACATAACTAAAGAAGAAATGCAACAGGAAAATATGTTTAAGATGGGAGGGGAAAACCAGTATGGATGTAAAAAGACAAAGTAAGCATAAATGAAAACAGCAGATGACAAGATTAAAATCATCTGAAGCAATATGAAAGGAAGATGTGGAGCTCCTTGTTACAGATGAGCTCTTGTGACTGCTAAAATTTTATCTTTACTGAAGAGGAAACCTTACAAATTCATTGAAGAAAATTACATTAATAGGTCTTATGAAAAAAAAAGACAATGCACACCACTGGAACTGGAAAGTAGTCTGCAGCAAATCTGTCTTGTTCTGATATAATTTTCTGTTGTGCATGGGAAGGACCTAGAAAACATAACCACTAAACCTGGATTTAATGTGAAAGGCAGAAAAGGCAATTCTAGGTGTGATATGATCCCAGTAGAACATTTTGGAGAGATTTGAAGTCTATGCCCTAGAAAGGAATAATTGGGTTTTGAAGGTAAAGTAAACCTTAGTGGGGACTGAAGAAAGTCTGAATATGAGAGACTTATTTAAACACCACATGTGTGTGTGCATTTGCAACGACTAAGTGGCTGTAATAGTCACTCCCCATGGTGGCAAACTTTGGGAAATGTATTATATACATCTATAATAAACATGGAGAGACTCATTATAAAAAAGACATGGAAGGGACTGGAATTCACAGTAGCTTTTTTTCTCTATTACATACCAGATGATTAAAATGTATCTCATTTCAGTGAGATAAAATACCAATATGCATTGCAGAATACATCTAGATTGTACTCATAAGACAGTGCTTAGATAAATAACTATTCTTTGCATTGCTTTGTAAAGACGTGCATTTATGCTTACAGACCCATTTTGTCCAAACTGGGATTGAATTGAGGAAGAATCAGCCAGTGACCAACTCCTTCAATTTTCTGTCCAAACTATGTGTTAGTCGTTAAATCTGTGCAATGAAGTGCAACCGGCTGTTCCTTCCCTCTGGCCACTGTGAATTATTAATTGCTGTTTATCTCTGAGTTTGTCACTCCTTGGAGGATTTCATTAAAGAAAATGACACAATGAGAACAAATACTTGAGATACCAAGTTCTCCACTTGCAGGCTTGTTACTCAGACGCATCTGTTCACACAATAATGTAATTTCAGAGGTGTTTAGCTTTGTATCAGTACAGCTCTACAACTATGAGTCTCTACGAAAACAGCAATTCACAGGAGTGACACAAAACTGATTAAGCCATAAAGAATGTACACTGTAGGGACAATTTTCAGAAGAGCATGAAACAAAATGAATGATCAGGTATTTTAAAAGAGTTCAAAGTTTAAAACCCTTTGATAATCCATTGGTATCTGAGGGAAAATTTAGACACTTCTTACTTTTAAACCCCCACTTTTCTTTAGGTCTGAAAGCTGAGTTCCTGGAAAAATTTGACTCTATTTTAAAACTCAGGCCAATCTGCCAACTCAGGCAGATCCCTCTTCACATTATAAAAGCCTAATTTAGTATTTCAAAAGAAATAGCCTTGCACCAAACATTATTTTCCAGTGCTGGATTCATGATTATTTGTACCTCTATAAGAAGATTAACATGATGTAATGACACAAAGTGCAGAAATAATGAAATGCTGTTTACTTGCAAAGCCATTATAGAAATATCTATTGCCATCCAAGAAGTAAATATAATTTTATGTAAAGTTTTCCCAAATGCAACAGAAATGAACAGCAGCAAAAATAAAATAGGATTATTCTTGCTTCAAAAAGTATTTTCTTATTGCAAGAATGACAATAAATTGGACCAGGCAAGTGCAGCCCAGAAATCCAGCTGTATCCTGGGCTGCATCAAAAGAAACATGACCAGGAGATTGAGGGAAGCGATTCTCCCCTCTATTCTTGTGAGATCCCACTTAGAGTACTGTGTCCAGCTCTGGAGCCCTCAGTACAAGAGGGTTGTTGACCTGTTGGAGCAGGTCCAGAGGAGGGCCACAAAGATGATCAGTGGGCTGGAACATCTCTCCTACAAGAACAGGCTGAGAGAGTTGGGATTGTTCAGCATGGAGAAGTGAAGACTCTTGGGAGACCTCATTGCAGCCTTTCAGTATCTGAAGGGGGCGTACAGGAAAGCTGGGGAGGGACTTTTTACAAGGGCTTGTAGTGACAGGATGAGGTGTAATGGCTTTAAACTGGAAGAGGGGAGATTTAGATTAGATGCAAGGAAGAATTTCTTCACTCTGAGCATGGTGAGTCACTGAAGCAGGTTGCCCATGGAAGTTGTAGATGCCCTGGCACTGGATGTATTCAAGACTAGGTTGGATGGGGCCTTCAGCAAGCTGGTGTAGTGGGAGGTGTCCCTGCCCATAGCAGGGGGGTTGGAACTAGATGATCTTTAAGGTCCCTTCCAAGCCAAAACATTCTATGATTCTATTATTCTAGTTCATCTCTTGGCAATCATCATTGCACTTGGCTGATGATACAATTTGAAAGTACAAGGCACTAATTCCATTCTCATATATGACACAGAAATGCTAGCTGCTAAGTTCACCAGGAAAACATTCCTCAAGAAACTTTATTAGGAAGTCAGAAGAACTCTCATTCACTTCCTTGAGCTACTAAGAACAATTATGTAAGATACAGGATCATAGGATCATTGCTTTAGATACCCCTGGCCTAGAAATACAGTTGTTTCACTGCAATCCTGAGGTTGTTAAAACAACCACAGAAATCTCAGTGTTGAAATAATCCAAAGCTACACAGTAACCTCATGATGTTACATCAAATTTTATGCAGTTCAGCAAGAGCATGCCTCTTCAAGAACTCATCTTACTGCCTGGTAATTTAAAGACAGACTTACATCTGACCACTTCTTAAACATGCTTATTTTAGCTCCAGCTTGGGCTAGAAGAAACAATTGACATAGACTGTATCAGTATCAGATCTGTGTCCCTGCTGTATGAGAACTACACCTTCCAACATCATCACCTCATATTCCTCAAACTTCATTGTTTCCCACCTTTCGGAATTTTGCCCAAGTTAGAAAATGTCAAATTAACAGAAATCAGAAGAATCATCCTATCTTTCCACTCAACACCTCCATAATAACTTCAGAAATCCAGATCAACCTGGTTAAGTCTTTGCTACTGGGATTCGTTAGCACATATAGCCTATGTTTGGGAGTGCAGGTTAGTGGGCAGCTATATGATACCACCACAGACGGACACAACTACCATTGCTTCTTCTTCCAGACCTAGTGAACTCTTCCCCTGCCTGGTGTCTTCAAAGGACACCAACGCAAACTAATGTGGAAAACTAGCTCCTGCTTTTGAAATGAAAAACAGAGCTAAAATTCCCAGATCCCTTAGAAAGCTTTCTTATTTATTTTTATTTTGTAAAAAAAACAGTGTAGAAACATAGAAACATTAAGGCTGGAAAGATCTCCAGGAATCTAGTTCATCTCCTTCTCAAAACAAAGCTAACTTCAAACTTTCAGCAGTATAGGGTAGTACTAACTGCCTTGGCCTTTCCTAAATACATGGGCAGTGCCTCTGGTGTCACTAAGGATTTAGGACTATAAAGCACAGACCTGGGAGAAATCTTCATGACCAGTACAGTTGGTTCCCTGCTGCTGCAGAAAACGACCACATAAACAGCTTCAGAAGTGCCTTAAGCTCTGTTTGGAATCCAGTCTGATTCCTGGCTCCAGTATTTCTGCTGGAAAGTCACTCCAGAGTCACACTATTATAACCCCCTAATATTCACTATTAATACAATCATAGACCATATTTACCCATTAGTACCTACCTTGCCTTAAGCTTAAATAGCCTTTCTTTCACTGCCTGTCTCTCCTTAATGTATCTATAGAAGATAACAGTATCCTCTCTCAATCTTTCCATACTCGCATTGGTAGGACAGATAAATGAGGGACTTGAGTCATAAAATAGTTTTGCACTACTCTTAAAAGTAACTTACTACTAAAGGCCTCTACGTGAAGAAGAATGTCCTAAATTAACAGCCATCCATGCACCACCCATGTGGGATGGAAGTGAGGTCATTACAGTCACAAACCCTAAGCAAAGACATTAAGAGAATGAGGCCCTGGATGGTTTCATGACCTTCACCTGTGGAAAGAGACTTCTTCTTTGCAGGTGAGCACAACTCCAGGCAGGTTTGAGAGGCTTCAGCTGTGCTGGTTGCAGAAACAGAGATAGCAGAATACCTGCACGAGACACATTTGAAACTGCCTCTAAAATTCTACTGGTCCCAAAAGCCATATGAGCCTGTCCTGGTTTGAGCTAGAACAAAACTAATTCTGTTTAGTGATTTTACTTTTCAGCTGAGTCTTTTCTAAGTGACTGCACTTCCTGAAGTTAACAGCATATTTTTTTCAGACAGTGTCTGCTTCTAGCAGTGATAGCACTTGATATTTGTAGTTTACTACCAAGGATCACTATGCAGAAAGGCTCTTGCTTATACTTGCTCCTGTGGAGCCTAAGGTCACGGCTAAATCTTGTGTACCGCATTGTGGGTGCAGAAAGTAAAAGGCCACAACTGTGGTGACAGGTGACCTTAAACTGACCAACAAGGTAATCCATCCCATATACATCATATTCAGTGTAAAGCTGAGGGATCACAGGGGTCAAGTGCTCCTCTTCAATGGCTGGTATCTAAGAAGGACTCTGTCTGTTCTGCCTTTGATCCCAATTTACATGTTCCTGAATCCAGTTCCTGTCTGCTACCGAGACCAGTGTGAGACTTCCCCAGTGCCTGTCCATAGCTTCAGTGATGATGGTGACCGAACTGCTATCAGGGGGTTGAGTTCAATATTGATTTTGTATATATTTCTATGTATTTCATTTTATTATTATTGCTTCATTAAAGCTGTTCTAGTGTTCCTTTCCAGTCTATGAATATCTCTCCCTTACTGCCATTCTCTTTCACTTTGGGAGGGGAGAGGTGTTAATAGAGAGCACCTGCCATTCATCTAGTGGCTGGTGCAGCCCTAACCGTCTACGGAACCCTTCTGTTTTGTTTTATAATGGCCTCTGTGTGTGTGAAAGAAATAAGATGAACTATTCTGTAACTAATAAATAAAAAACAATCAGTCATAGCCAGGAAAGGAGGACCTTACCACAGAAAGAACCATCATGGGAAGGGCAGATGAAATTTTTCATTTTTAATTTGATCTCAGAACTATCTTGAAAATGAATAATGATTTCTTTCTCACTTATGTAATGCTTTCTTATCAGCAGAGTGAAGGCAGCACCCAAATGGGAACAAATTTTGTGTTTCCAGTTTGTTCAATGTAAATCAAGAGGAACAAATTTGTTTTCAGTATTCCCATTTACCCAGCCACTCAGTGAAACACCCGAGTTGAGTCTTTCATTCTCCAAGGCACAGAACAGTATCCTGTTGGCTGGAACTGGCTGAAGCAGTTTCAGAACAACTAATGATGCTTATAAGATTCCAGCCACAATACATATAGTACCGAAATACTCTATAAAGCCAAAGACCATACCTATCTTTAAAAAGAAGAGCAGCAAAGAAAGTATTGATTAGCCAACTATTTCTTAGCAAGAAAAAAAAGGAGCATATAGCACAGAGTTGTTACCTATAATCATTTTTTGACTCTACCAAAAAAAGGTGCTTTTTATAACAGGATCATCAGTCTTTGTGGATGAAAAGACAAAGTAGATAGTACATATTTAGGTTTTGGTATGTATATTAACTTTGCCATAGGACAGACTCCCAGTGCTCTAAATTAAAATGCTAAGAAAGCATTTGACTACTCATTTCCAGAGAGTGGATTCGATGGCAAAATTGAATGACGTGTCATGCAGGACTCGCCAGAAGTCTGTACAGTATTTCATTTTGTCATCTGAATGATGGATGGTCAGTATGCCTATTAAAAGTGCAGATCATACAAAGCTAGAAACGACTGTGCATAGGATGTAGAATAATGATCCTGACAAGCTGGAGGAATGGTCCAAAACAGGGATGAAATTCAGCATGTGTAAAATTCGGATAAAGAAATCAAGTGGACAGTATGGGGAACAACACATTCTGTAGCTGTTTTGCAGAAGTGTTATTCAGAAATGGAGTGCAGAAAGAGAGGAAGTCCAGAGAATAGCAATGAGACTGACAGTGGTCTGGAAAATATTGCTTCTGGTTGCATGAGAGGAACTGTTGAATGAATCAAAGCTGTTGAAAGACTGATTGGGGAACTGTAAACCATCTGTGTTCAAGAAGGTGCTTTAAAGTCTTGCAAGATAGTTTCCAAGTCCCTTTTGGAAAAGGAGAAGGTTATGAAATGTTCTTGATATATGTGGTAGAAAGGACAAAGTATTTAGATAAGATACTAGGAATACTCCTTAATTACAAGCTCTGATTTACAAGGAATTTCAATTCACTGCTTGTGAAAGTCAGAGTTTCCACATTAAAGGTTATGCAAACTTCTACAGAGAACGGTAAATATATTGTTGACCTGTCTTTAGGTGGGGAATGGAATAAATGACCTTTCTATGTCATTTTCAGCCTTGTTAATCACAGTTTAAAGTGTCAGTTGTGAATATCCTGAGTATTTTCCAGAAAATGTTCTACTCTTAAAGAATATTCAGTTCTTTGATGGATCAGCTGTAAATTATGTAAAACATCATTCACTAGGGTAAGAACAGTATGCAGGTCTTCTCATTGCCATAGTTTGGGAGCCTTTGCAAAGTTATCAAAATGTCAAAACCAGTGTGGATATACAGCATATCCACTGCCTCATAGTAACCACTCCCAGGAACTCTCCTGCAAGGTAGTTTACATGCTTTGATTCATAGAATCGTAGAATCATCTAGGTTGGAACCAAGACCTTTAAGATCATTGAGTCCAACTGTAAACTTCGAGAAGCAAGTTATCCCAAATTTCCTCATGCTTTTCAAGAGTAAGAGTATGCAAGTAGACAAGTTCCATGGGGCAGCTGATACTTTTTAAGTGCAAAGCCTGTCTAATCTTGCAGTAATTTGATCATGTAGCCATACCCCTGTGCTCAGTGGAGGTACAAGGTAATGAATTTAAGACTTACACAGACTAAATAATTAATTTGACTTGTAATACCATACTGAACTATTTAACATGCACCTGGACAACTATCAGAGACTGCACAGAAATGTACAGCAGAGACAAGGAGCAACTCTAGCAAGCCTGCTTGTGGGTTACCTCGTTTGGAGGTCACAGATACATTTCTGCTACCCCTGTCCACTGCTATTGCATGGTTATCTGAAAACTCGTAGATGCGCGGACAAAAGAGGTGTATTTCTTTCTAATAAAAAAAAAAAAAAACAAATAGATAAGAAGATATGATAATACTCTGTATATGTGAGAAAAGCAACTTTACAACAGGACTTAGTAGTCATACCATGAGATGTTGCAGGGTCACCTCTCATCTATGTTCCTGTAAAGCCACTCTTCTAGCCTATTTTTTTTTCTTCGCTATTTCTCTTCCTCTGAACATTCTTTATTTCCATCTCACTTAAATATTTTCAAATAACTTATTTTAGTTTGTGAAAAACAGTCTTTTCCCAGCATAACTGACATAGTGTATTTTAGCACTTTTTTTTATATTTACATATTGAATGTATTGGCATTTCATCTAATGACAGTGACAGACTACACATAAGATTCAAAGCCTTGTCTAGTATGCTTACATGCTAGTGAGAATCACTTAGGTCAAAAAATTTACTCTAAGTAACACAAAACCCCTTCAATATCTGCGGGACTACTTGTTGGGTAAGGTATCATACATTGACAGTATCATAAAAATATTAGAGTCATTCATACGATACATTGCTTTCCTATAAAGTGAATACGTATATTCTACCTTTAAAAACACCTGAGAAATTTAGCAAGTGTGTTTTCCTATTTTGTTCAAAGGCCTTTTTAATTGCAAGGGAGAGGCCCTCAGGATGATAAAGATTCAATACAGAACTGACGTTCTGCCTAGAAAGCAGCCAGGCTTTCATATGTAAATTCTCCAGTGTGTTTGATTTTTACTTTTAAAAAGTGTATTGTTCTGTATATAGTATGAATATTTTTTGAACACTTGCATAACATTAAATTCGCCCTTGGTGGATTTTTTTTTTTAGTTGCCTGAAATACTATTGCTTCATTTTAGTTCTTCTGAAATGACAGATTCATAAATGCCCAAAGGCCTTTATACATTAACTAGTTAATATGAGATGTCACCATGATTAATGAATGAGGGGTTGTTTTTTTTTTAAAAGCAGTACTTTCATTACCAGTTCTCATGGCAGGAGCCAGATATGACAGTACTAAAAGTTGCATAAGAAGAGGAAGAAAAAACTTCAAAATTTTGTAGGATTCAGGTAAACCAGAAAAAAAGAAATACATAAAGAAGAATGCCAAGATAAGTGGATTACAGTGTCAGATATGCTTGAGTTTATTCTAAAATGTTAAAGACTTTTTTGACATTAGATTTAAAAAAATGCTGAAAACCAGATATGAGACTATTTGTGGACAACTGAACTGGAAACAAGGCAAAAATGCGTGCTCAACTATAATTATCAGCCATGCCTATATAAAGCAAGTAGCTATGGAGGCTGCTGTGCTGCAAGGTTCTAATGGCTGACATCAGAAGGGGCTAAGACCTAAGTCTAAGAGAAAGGTATATAAGTCTAAAATGGAAAAAGCAGTCTATAAGCTAAAACATTTTCAGACTCAGAACAAGCAACCAGCTCATTCTGCTGTTAAAAGCAGGTGTATATAGGAGGACTGACTGTGGAAGGCAATATACCTGCAAAAAAAGGGGTAAAAAAAAAATAAAATGGGGCTACTAGCCCAGGACTTCAACCTGTTTCAAGTACAGGACTTGGGGTTTGCTATTAAAGGGAGCAGAATGTAAGTAAAAGAGGAGCTGTCGCCATGGGCAGAAGTAAATTTAGTGGAGCAGGAGAATGGCCAGACATACACTGTCCTCCCACATACCTGTAGGTGTAGTGCAGCAGTTCTGCTTTTTGTGACATCTAGAAGCCAAGCTGTTGTACCATTTTTTTCCATTCATCTGCCACAACCCTCTTTACACATGCAGCCCATATCAAATACAGAGACATCACAAAGAGTATGCCAAATTCTAATTTCTGTCTTCTCAATACCCATCATAAATCACTTTGCAACACCTAGCTTAGCTTCAACCCCTGAGGCAATGCAGGGGTACAGAAATGGGCTATGTGATGATCTTTTCTTGAGCTGTTCACTAAGAGGCTCTTTGCCTCACATTGCTTCATATCATTTGGAGGCAAAGGTAATGTGCTTTGCAAAGTTGTGCTGCTGAAGAAAAAAGCAAGAGAATGTGAAGTTATTAGAATAACGATCAGAATTTATAGGAACAAACCTGGGAAAGTCCGAAACCCCAGCCCACTTCTACAAAAATTGCTGGAATCTATTTCTTTTGAGACATCAAATCAGGCAGAAATCAGCTACCAGTTTAAACACATTCTTGTCAAGGGGACAGTCATCTTGGAGAGAGTGCTTCTGTAGGAGACTACAACAGTAAACTCCTTACAATGATTACTTTCGATGTCAAAATAATTATATCAAAATATTCAACTTCTTCCCCAGCAGCAACAGAGTAATGGAGATGTTCAGGTTCACTGAAAAGAAGGAAACTGTTGATCAAGTCTGAGAAATACCCTCAAATAACTTCAACGAATTGCCCCCCCCCTTTTCTTTTTTTTTTGACAGAACCTTCTTTTTCTTTCTTTCCTTCCTTTGAGGTCTCATCCCTATACACTACACTGGTTCTTTCTTTATTTCTTACTGTCGTCTTCCCTGTCTGGGACCTACTACTGCAGCCTGTGCTTTCCTTCCACCTCCACTATTGTCATCTACTGCTCCTCAACATCTTTGAACCCATGTGACACCTATTTCAATGGCACAACACCATTATGGCAGAGTCACTTTGCTGGTGGCAGAGAATAAAAAGTGCCTCATCATCATGGGAAAAGCCAGCACTTCTCCAGCTCTGTGCTAGAGAATTTTGTGGGAAGAAAAGGCAGCAGCTGCTGTAATGTTCACCCCTCCCCCAACACACCACACGTTGGATGACAAGGAAATAAATTTAAAGAAAAGGCACTCATCCTGACTCTGGGATGTTTACCCTTTCATCAGTGATTTGCATAGAAGAAACATTACCAAAAAGTTAATGACACTTTGGCTTTGACATATAAATTACTTTATTTCAACTATGCAATACAAGATTTTCTAGAAGTGGGGAATGATGCTTTTTAAAATGGCCCAGACCTTTTCAGGATTTCCAAAGGCACTGTAAATCAATCTGCTTCAGAATTTCCAAATGTCAGAATTTCCTATGAAACAGAAAATCAGTTAAATTGAGCTTAGAAAGTGCAGTTGTATCTGGTTATACTGGTCCAAGGAAGTGACAAACAGATTTTCCTGTTTAATGCTCTCGTCCACAAAGAATGTATATACCCTGTATTCCTTTTCAGATAAAAATTAAAGTATTAAAAATTGTTCCAGAAAAATAATTGAAGCAATACATGCTATTTACATGCTGCTCAGTCACCTAAATCAGAAAAAGCTCAAAAATAAATATGATTGTAATGATTACTGAAACTGAAGACCAGCAGAGAGTGAGGTGAGTCAATTGCCACCTTTCTGCAGAAATAAACTCCCTGGAAACCATAATAAGGAGTCACAGGTCTGTAAGAGTGCTTGTTCTTCCACCTGCATAGTGTATTTATGTCAGTTTCTACAATACAGGGGACCAGTTTGTACCTATATTGCCTGAGGTGCACAATTAAGTTTTTCCCCTAAATTTCAAAAATGCATGTGTGAGTGGGAAGGCAGCTAAGGCATTAAAAAGAGTAGTTATATGCCATTTTTAAAATCAGATGTTTATAGACGTGGTCCTGCTTTAAAAGATCAGCTTAACTCCCATGTTATGTGGGTTCTAACTTGCATCTGTGAAAGAAGTGCTTTAACTCCTTTCTTACATAGGTAACAGCGGAAGTATGTTCAGTAGACATCTGATGCTGCCTGCTGTGATAAGGCAATAATGATCTCAGGTTCCTGACTTAGTTTACAATTAGGTGCTGTCTTTGCTTTTTAACACCCACAGCAGCGTGGGACGCAGGCATCAGAGTGTGCCACCAGTTGCAGTAGTAGGAAAGGCCCCTTTCCTTACCTGGGTATATCAGTAGCCCCAGGGCCCCAGTATGACACAGCAGAGCAGCACCAGGCTATGAGCACACAGTTACCTAGGGTGACACACCTGCCTTCTAGATGGAAAGTAGTCAAGCCAATTGCAGTGCTCTCCCTATGGCCTCTTCTTCTGTCCATGGTGATATGGTCAATAGGGAGGATTGGAAAATTAATGATTTGTTTTTCTTGATGGGGATGATTGAAAAAGCAATGTCTAGCTTGGGACAGAGCTAGACTTATTTTATTTGGGGCATCAATCACCAGATTCCATGGTTTACAAGCCAAGATGCTGCGGTGCCAAGGAAATCTGTGGGTGCTGAGAGCTGCATGCCTGGCACTGCAGCCAAAGGCACTATTAAATTTAGGGGTTTTGTCCTTGTATTCTTGACCTAAAGCAGCAGTAAACATTTATTTCTTTATCCTGCTTTAAAGCTAGTTATGCTGTTTTCCTATCAGCATGATGGTCTGCCCCTTCACCATTTCGAAAGGCTCTGGAAGGGTCTGGAGAGCACTTGTCCTCTCCTGGGTTTGGTTGCAAGGGCTTGGGGCCAGCTTGGAGACACTGCAGCCTGCCCAACTGGAGTCCACCTTGGCTCCCAGCCCATACTGACCCCTCACAGCATTGCATAAAAGTGTCTATACATTTATGTAAATATACATACTTACTTCTCCCCTTTAAATGACTGGATATTGTGCCTTGTTTGGTAGTGTAACAGTAACTATATTGCCCATTAAGTAAGGTTTACCTTCAGACAGCTTGAGGACTTAGGCAATAAAGAAAAACAAGGCAGGCTTAGAGCCGTAGTCAGAGACACAGCCAAGCTTATAACGATCAATACAATGATGGTTGGCAAAAGAAGATATATTCCTACCTTCACCTCAGTGAACAGTCTTGTCCTAATGAAGGACAAGCCAAGGAACCACAGAAATAGCTCTGGCAGCTTGCCTTGGTCTAGTTCTCAAGAAAACTTGGGTATAAAATGATCTCACCTGGGGGATGGCCTGTGGTGTTGGCTTCAGTGTAGATCTATTTTGTTCGCTGCTTATATTTTTGTACACTGACAATAAGAAAAAAATTCTGACTAAAGCCAACCCTGTGGTTCACCCACAGGTTCTCTAATATGCATGTCCATTCTAATGAGTAGTTTACTTTTAAACATCAATTATTTCTGCTTCTTTCCCATGAGACAGTGCCCGGTGTTTGTAATTATGTTTCTTTTCCCAGTGCTCGTCATTCCCATTTAGTCTAGAGTAGCTGAAAGCAAGTAGTCAGTTCCCACTTCCTTCCTTTGCAGAATTTGCAGTAATAACCTGGAATTATAGTTCAACATCAAATCTTTTTCAGGAGATGACTTTCAGCAAGGAAATACACTGAAGCTGCCAAGCTTTGTCCTGAAGTACAAAAGTTATCCACATCAAATCAGAAATTTAGGAGTTTTCTTTTTCACATCATAGTCTATATTTTGTTCATGAATCATGAGCGGTGGTATGTGAACTCTTATTTGCTCAAATTTACATGACGTTTTTCATATCAAGTGCAGATTTCAGGGGGTAGAAGGAAAACAGAGTGTGAATGGGCCAACCTTAGCACCAGTTTTTACAGCACCTACTCTGAGGTGTGATGCTATGTTACAAAACAATAGTTTTTCCCTACTTCACTTTATACTAAGGAGCTGTCTACCTTTGAGAAATACAAGTGTTTTAGGTGCTTTTTAGGAGTAACCAAAAATCCAAATGCTCTTAAAACACACACAAAGGAATTGGAGAAGGACATCTTTTCTTACATCCACTACATGAGACTAATGTGTCAAAACCAAACAAACCAAATCAAAACAAAAAATCACCCAAGACCATGCAATGGCACAATGTAATTTAGTGGCTGACAGCTGAAAGTGAAGTTCAGAAAACTCAAGGCAGAAATAAGGATTTGAGATTTTCAAATGAAGTTAATCACCTATTAAAACAAACCAACATGAGACTAGAAATTCTCCATCCCCCAACTGGCTTTTATTTCTGGTCTCTTTACATTGCAAAATGACTCAGGTACTTCCTTCCTTATGAGCGAGTCCCTGAATATTTTTCAATAGTGGTTGCCTACCACCACAGAAACATGTGGGACTTTTTCTTAAGAAGTCCATGCAGATACTAGTTCACATTCAGATTTATGTATGTTTACCCAGCCCACAATAAATTCCCAAACCTTCTGCACATCTGCTTCCCTCACCACCGTCCCCAGGCTCTCTTCTGTTTTCTAGGACCACCTACAAAATCACTTGCACTTTCCTTAGACCATTGTGAACACCCACTCATTTGGCAAAATATCAAAACAATTATCTACCTTGACAGTTTTTTCTTTTCTCACTCAGACCTGCTTCATTCCACCGTGCACTTGTCCCTGCTGAGCAGATGTATGGTCTTGCTGTGGAGTTTTCTACTTCCTCTGCCCCACTTTTGCGCTTTCTGTCTCATCATTTTGCAGCTTTTTTTGTTTTATAAGCTCTACTTCCAGGGATTCTACGCTACATCTTTGAGAAATACAAGAGGGCATGTCCCTTAACTGCCAGCAAAAGGTCTTGCTTTAATTTTGTGCCAATGTGAACAATTCTCTAGGGTTTAATCACTTTCTTACAATATCTACCAGCACTTTCCCAGAGCTAAACAAGAATGTGGATACAGCATTAGTACATGAAAAAACACATTCTGTGATATTCTGTATTATGCCTGGAAGACGTCTCCTTTTCAGAAAAAAAAGGTGAGTAGTGAAATCCAGAGTGACAGAAAAGAAAAAAGAAAGTGTGCTCTGTATCTGATTCTACCCAATTTTTAATTGATTATGTAAGTATGTTTGTTATTCTGTATCCCAATACCATAAGACTTTTTCCACTGGCTGTGTCTTATAACAATTTTACTTTTATTGGCTATACATTTACATCATGATATACGTTATATGAATGTTTGCCTTACCACACCACGCAGAGCCTGTACTGCAGCTGCAGAGGTGTAAGTTCGTTGAGCTGGGCAAAAGCAGAAGATAAGTCTCAGGCTCCCACTGGGCTCTGAGCTGGAGAGGGACATGCATTGTATGTTCCTTTCTTTCTGAAAAGTAAGTGCTCATGAGGGTGTACTGTGTTGGTGAGTTTGCACATGTATGGCTCTGAGAGATGAATCCATAAGTTCCTGTATTCAGGTAAGGCTTTCCATTCATTTTTAACTCATCACAGGGAATGTTTTTCTTCAGCAGGCAAGCCTGGATTATTCTGGGCAGCACAACCTGGAAAAATGTCTCTTGAAGTGATCAGATCTATAAACTGACTAGTATTAGAATTTCTGTCAACTGTAAAGAGGTTAGATTTATATATATCTGAGAGACTTTTTTAATAATAGGTTTAACATACTGGGCCAATAATTTGGAGGGTAGGGGGGAGTTTTAATGCAGGAAGTAACCTAAACACTTAAGGATGTGATCAAACGCAGTATATAGAGCAATATACTGTGTTAAAATGGCTCCATATCTGGAAGGTCCTGTAACTCCAGCAGAGATGTACACTGGGCTAGCTCCTGCGCTGCTTAATAGACCTGCTCTCATTTTCAGCTCAGAGCTCTCAAGTGCTGCTTTAGTTCCCACCAACAGGAATACAGGGGCCAAACTACAACTGAAGGTCAGAATGGCTCAAGGCTACTCTGGACAAACTTCTTACCCTCTCACCTCACCTTGCGTTCTGGCATTAAGAGAGGGAGAAAGCACCTCCCTCACCTGTGTAAAATTTAGACATCTTCTATGATTCTATGAGTCTCTCCAGAAACCTTTCCTGAGCTGCTGCACTGGGCAGTGTCACTGCTACCACCTGGGTGTACAGTCATCATGCTTAGATCAGATATTAGTTGTACAGGAGATACCTGAGGTTCTAAGACATTATTACAGACAAAACAGATTCAATGTGAACAATTATCTCGGATGTTTTTAGCCTTAAAGGTGTACAGTTGAGGCTGGTACAGATGCAGTACACCACTGGGGATTGATGCTCACTGGATATGATCCAACTCTGCTCTGGAAGTAACAGAACTGAGACAGTGGCATGGAGCTCAAGATAACACTTACCCACTGTTCGCATGGTGATACAGCGCCAAGGTAATGTGGAAACAACAGTTATGGACTGATAGAGTCTCCTCAGGATTTAGCCAGAGCAAACTTTCACCTCTCTGCTCCCTGTTCTTCTTTAGAAATTTAAACAAACATTGATTCCACAGCAGGCAGCTCTGGAGTTGTAATATCAAAGTGAATTGTCATGGATACATTTTAAGAAGATGCACGAGTAACTCCCTGAAAAGCCATTGGTATCCAGCACTTTTGTCAGGGTAACAGCCATGAAAGAAGAATAGAGACTCTGTGGATTAATTGTTTTCGATGGAAAGAAATCTCAGCAGCAGAACTGTGAGGATCTGGCAAAGGACCCCTCTTGTCTCCACTTCCTTTTTATCCTCTTCTGAGAAGATAAAAACAATATTTGAGAACTGAAAGGAGAGGGAACACTTCTCAACTAAGGCACCAGCACTCAACTTCCTTTTACACAGTGCTGTAACCTCTGTCTTCCAGCACCCCATACAAGATAACACTTACAGTGACCAATTACTTCCACACAACACTCTCCCAACACAGGAAAGCATGTACAAAACCTGGCATCATTAGCAAGAGTAATCTAGATTAGGTGATTAACAGTGATGGTAATCCAAGTGATTTTCCCTACACCTCATAGTCAAGGTGTCATGGCAGGATCAGGACCACAGCCTGGAACTATAGGCAGGAGAGAGACAGTCCTGTGAGTGAAGGACCTCCCGGGGTGAGGGAGGCAAAGAGAAACCATGGTGATGCACCATGCATTCTTGCTGCCCTCACACCGGTGCCATAAGCCCTCTCATCTCCCTGCTAGGTGTATGCCCAGCTGCTGTTATCCAGGAACAGCACTGTAGGACAGTTGCATCCCCAGTTGGAGTGAGGTGCTGTCAGACAAGACCCATTCCTCTTCCTCATCAGCCCTCTGCAAGAGTGCAGCCTGCAGATGGGCTCTCCAAGCCCCTTTCACAGGCTGGCTGGCTCCTGCAGCATGGGAGACCTCAGTAATGACCACCTTACCAGCAAGATTAGACTAAGAGAAAGCAGAGATGATACTGAGAGTGTAGGGATGAAAACAAAGCAAAAGAAAATAGATGTAAATGCATTTGGAGGCATTAAGGCACTAGGTACCATGACCTCAAAGAGGCATCCAGTGCCATGTGGGATGCTCTCAGTGAGCAGAGATCTGCACAGGGCTGACAGAATAGTCTCAGGACATACAGGAGACACAGGCATTCTGAGTAGGAGCTGGAGGCTAGGTGGGATAGCCTAAGGCATGTCAGCTGGTTCTCAAAACCTATTTTGGCAACTGATTCAAGCTCTGAGGAGAAAGGATTTTTTTTCAAGCATGAAAAGGAGGTCATGTCATAAAAAAACATATTCCTTATTTGCTTGTCATCTCATCTGTTTATTTTTTACTGTATATAAACTATGTGTCCAAGGCTTAACCCAGCTCCAGCCTGCAAATGTTAACAGTCTAGATCAGGTAATAACAAAGTCAAGTGTCTTGCAGGTAGGGTCATTGCTTGCAAGCCTGTATGGTCATTTCTGGAGCCAGCAGTTCATTCTCCAGTTAGGAAGCAGACCTTTAAGTTTTTAATTTCAATGCTACAAAAAGCCATATTTCTAGTTTTCCTTGCTACAGGTCTGCTAACTGACTTTACCAGAATTTGCAGAAGTGAACATTGATTAACGAGATGAGGCAGTAGTCAATGAAAGCAACAAATGGGTGGGCTCAGAAGGACCAGCTCTTGAGAAACAATTAGTGTGTGGACATGCCATATGGGCTGGTGGAGCACAGTGTAGTTCACTACCTGCTGCCACTGTTGGCACTGCACCAAGAAGGATTAGAGCATCTGTCAGTCCCCAGGAACAGCAAACTGTGGTGCAGAGAGCTTCAAAACGAGCCTTGAACATCAAAACTCTTTGGTAAATCCCTAGAAGAAAAAGCCTAGAAACAGTGTAGAAATAGCTCAATTAAAAATAAAATGTGGAATTGTTTCTTATGAAAAATAAAACCTCACAAGCTTGCCCCTTTCCCTGTCTTTGACTGCAGACTATTCTCTCTAAATTTATTTTGATTATTTTAATTGACATCACAATCATATGTTTTCTCTGTGAATATCTTAAAATAAAGCTCCTGATTTTCAGCTTCAGGCTCGACCTTCCCCTCCCATCTTCCTTCATTCGTTTTTATAAAGTCAAGTTTCTTTCCCAACAGGTGTTAACTGCTTGTCATAGTCTCCAAGGACTTCTCTCCTGAAAAACAAACTTTCTCTATCGTTGCTGGTTATTTAGCCAAAGTGCAGAGAGACATATTGCTACTCTGCTCCCCTCTGCCAGCTGAGAGATGCACAGCCTAGCTACAAGGCACTGGCAGAGTTGACACCATTGGTCTTAAAAGGGGAAAATTGATTTTTCAATCTGACAGCAAATCATACAGAAGCAGCAGGGCTAGCTTGTGGTCTTCTGCCCAGCAAAAATCATTGACTGGGTTCAGTGGATGGGTTTTTGTGGGGTGGGAAGTAAATACAAAATCAGGAATCAGTGTCAAAAAGTGGGATTTTAGTGCTTTATCTTAATCACTGTAATTTATATTTCACAAGAGATTATTTGAGTTTCAGACAACTGTATTGCAAATAGGCAGTCAATGCAGAACACTGTCAATAAATCAGAAAAAAATGAACAAAATTACCATGTTTTCTCTTCTTTCTCCCATGCTTCATCATTCTGACCTAACTTTCTAAGTATCAGCCTTAACATCAGCATATGAATATAATCTTTGAGCAAAAATCTAGCCAGCATTGACTGTGAGTCAGTGACCAAGCACAGCTGCAGACTACACCTCCATCTGAGATGAATGAATAAAGTGCTGTTAGGGGTGTATTCTGCAGACCCTGCATTAGCCTTTCTCAGGGCCTGATCTAAACTATCGAATATCCTTCTAAATTATGGAAAAATATTCTGTCAGCTACAGCAGATATTTGATCAGGTTATCAATGAAGAAAAATGTCAATCTGCTTGGATTAAAGAGATAAACAGCCTCTGCGATATTTGCTTCAGAGAATGAATCAAGGAAAACACAGCTTTCAGCTGAGGTGTTTGTGTCTGTCTTATGCATCAGCAGACTTGATCATAGTGGAACTTTAATGAGGTATTTGTGCAGAGCGGTTGAAGTTGTCTAATTACAGACTTTTCTAGGAGCATCTTTTGTTCCCAGTGGGACCTGGCCTATTTTCAGAGTAGTCTGGCTGGAAAGAAAGGATTAGTTTACCTGTCTCTGTTACTGAAAGCTAACATCACTGAAGGCAGTAAGCAGTGCCCCTTTGTACTTGCTGAGAAAATTTTCTCCAATTAGACATTAAGCTCAACTTAATGCTCTACTTGTTGGACATTCAGAATGTGTTTGATTGAAGTGCAGCAATAAGAAGAGATGCAGCTGACAGAAGTTTGTGGGCTCACTGAAATTCAGAAAAAATATATACTTCTGTTTTTCTAAGGCGAGAAAACTTGCAATTTTTATCTGAGTAGATGTCATTCCACGTCTTCACAAATAAAGAGGATATCATAGGGTAAAGACACAATGGTGATGCAACTTTCTTTCCTGTAGATAAAATTTTGACCATCTTACATGACACTAATTTTTCTGGGAGTGCTATAATTCGGCTGAATAACTGGGTAAGGCACCCACAAGAGGAACTCCTGGGGAGAGACTTGAGTATGGAGTTTGGTAGCTGAACTCTGAATTGTACAAGGAGGAGATAAGATGTCCTAAAAGAGTATTCAAAATGGCCGTCAACCCAGAAAGGGTTGCTTACAAGAGGGAATGGTAGACCAAGAGAAGTATGCAAGTCAAATTTCAATGAATGCTGAATACTTTGAGTGCAATGGGCCTTCCATCAAAATGTTGGCCTTATTCTGGCAAGGCTAGGAACCTCTTTTGGGAAGAAGTAGAAGTGAGGTCTCACTGCTTGGTTTTCTCTAAACACTAGGGTTTTTTATCCAGGAGGGACACCATTGCTGTCTGTATTTCCAAGGCAAGTTGCTGCAATTAGACTCCATAAAGTACTCTATGCATGGCTGATCACGCTCCTCTGGGAACAAGTGAAGAAAATCTCAGTGTTGCAGTGCTCTATTGGACAAAGATATTGGCTTAGAATAAGCTAGATAAGAGTGGCGAAGCATCATAGCAGTATTAACTTCAAAAAATACATCCAGACAAATAAAGTCTGCTTCTTAGGAAGTGTGGTTAGCCAAGGTAGAGCACTACTGTTAAATGGCTGGAGCTCATCAAGCATGTAGGCTTGCTCAGCAGCTCTTTGGGCATTTCTGTGTGCCTGCACTCTGTACTACATCAATATCTTCTGAAGGACACAGGCTTAGCTAGAGCTGCTCTGGGCATACACACAAACAGAATTATGGGTTTCTGGAGAACATTGCAACCAGACAGGTTCGGCAGCAGCTGAGGTGCTCTGATATCCAGAGTTTCAATTCTGCTTAAATCATGCTTTTAATGTTTATATCCTGTGTAAGATTTAGCAGAGGATCTTGAAATATTAAGTCCATATGTTTGATCTAGCTAAGTACCTTCTTCTCAGTAGAGATGGTCAAAAGAAGTTGCACTATTTCTGCTGGAAATTATCAAGAAAAAGTGCTTACCAGCATATTTCCTAAAAACTACTTTTTCAGTTCTTACAAATTAATATATATTTAAATTAAAATTTACCACCTCCTACTCACAAGAATGGGAGCTGAACTACTGTTCATAGGTTTTGTACATCTGACACTTTGTAATCAATTCTGATGTTTCTAATCTACAAGCATGATAAATGCAACTTGTGTCTTTGCCAGTGCGGAGGAAGGAGATGGATGAGGAGATTCAGATTCAAATCTCCACAGACATATGTGCATTAAAGAATGAGCACAGCAGCTCAGCAGAGGACCAGGAACCATCCAGAGATTAAGTATGGCAATTACCAGACATGTTCACCAGCTATTTTTGAAGCTCTATGGGAATATCTGATAACAACCATTTTGTCTGACATATCACTCTCTGGCTTTTCCTGCCAGTACAACCAGTCAAAACACAGTGGAAAGTTTTTAAATGTAAGAGTTAAAAATATCTCTAGCTTAAGGGTTTGATCAGTGCAAGACTGAGGTGTGTGCCTGAGTCTGAGGGCTGAGATGCAATACCTATACCACACTCAAGCAATACAAGTGCTATATGGGTTTCACCTATTACGACATCCTTCTACAAGTGCACTTTCAGCCTTCACTAAGAGAAAGAGTTTCCCATGTTTAGAAAACATACTCCATGTTTGCTAGCTGCATAGGCTTCTCCAAACATACCTGGGAGTTAGTCACAGGCTATAGCATGGCTGTTACACCACACGTAGGAGTAATATCAGATTAATTATAAAAGGCGGTAACTGTATATCTAGAGGAATATATGCATAATTAATTTCATTTAGTATTAGATTCTCTCTAAAACAATTCATTTGAAGTTTCTTTTAAGTTAGGATACATACATATCTACACTCTTGCAAGTCCTCCTGCCCTGTAATGTTCATGTTCCAGATTGAGTCCCTGTCCTTTGTGAGGGAGAAACATTTTTTGAAAGTTGTTATCACATTTTTCTACAAATATTTGTCAGAGATTCCTACCTGTAACAAGTAAAAACTGTCCATCCCATACCAATAGGATTGTAGAAGCTGAGTTACTAGTTACTCCTAGAAACCTGAACTGATGCTTATGCATCTTACTTTCCATGTCCTGTAGCACTCAACTGTGTTTGCCATTCTCTACAGGGGAGATACGGGTTGAAGAACTTGGATTAAAATTTTCGTTTTGCCCTAGACCATATCGCAGCCTTTACTTTCCCAGGCCAACCATTGGCAAAGTGAATTAATGCCCCGCTGAAGGCTGTTCCTCAGAAGTATGGCAGAAGTATGTTTTCATTATTTCTGCAGTGTTACCAACCTGCATGTCCAATAGAAAAGACTGGGAAGCTTGAAAGTAATTATGAAGAAACATATCTTCCTTACAAAGACAAGATACAATATAACAACAACATTTTATCAAATACTGTAGGTGTAGCAAAGTCAATTTATATGACCATTGCACTTTAGTTTCTCTTTCCAAAGGAACCATACCCAGAATTACAGAACAGTCTGCTGTGAAGGATTATAAAAACACAGGTCCTTCAACTTTGTAAAGGATTGTATCTTCAAACCACCACATTCCTGAAACTAATTTCAGAACAAGTCTCTTCATAAATTCAAACTCGTAAGTGTTCTCGGTGGGATTGGGTAAAGGTGGAAAAAGAAAAAATGAGTTTCAGGCCATGACCCAATGGCTTCAAAGTCTTCATTGTTTTTTGTTCTGCTCAAGGAAGACAGATCAGACTGTAGATATCTAAATCTTAGTGCCTAAACAAAGGTGTCTACGTTTCTTCTGTAATCAGTATTGACTCTACATAGCAAGTCCAGTTGGGTACTCAGCTCAATATGAGGTGATCGCTGTCATGGGCAGCATTGGTGGACCACATGCAATTGTCTCAGCAATGTAGCCTCAAATTATCATAGTTCTCCTCTCCTTTTTACTAATTTCAGGTCAAAGTAACTTACTTAACTCTGTGGAATTTATTTCCAGTGTTACCATTTTGAATTAGAAGAGCATCAGTTAAGCCATTTTATACTGAAAACCTTATTATAATCCATTAACAGTTTACTAATTCTCATGAGTATCATTCATCCAAAGCCATGCATTCTGGTGTAATGGTAAAAAACCATGGAATTTCTAGTATTGGCATAGATTGCACAACAATGGTAACAAACCCTAAACACCAATTACTATATAGAAAAAAAAATCACTGAACAGAAAATTACATTAACGATAATGAAAGAAACCAGAAAGCTTGGAGTTAACTACAGTGTTTCAGTCTGCAAAACAATATAGCATTAGATAATCAGTACATTATTTCTGATCCACTGAATGAAAGCTGATATCTGCCTGATTATTAAATTGACAGACATGTTTTCATAAAAAGCAGCACACATTTGCAAAGGCCCCTAGCTCATGTGGAAAGAATTGTAATATCCTATTTTGTAGCCAGAAGCTGTTTAAGTAAGGAAAGAAATTCCCTATGTACTGGCTTTCAGTATTCCTCTGAGGAGACCTAGAAACATCCATCCCTTCTTGACAAGTGATAGTAGGCTGTACAGAGAAAAATAATCAGTAAGTGCTTTTTCATTGCCACAGAAGTCAGAAAACACTCTCTGCCAGACTTAATAGAGAACCAAATTCTAAAAGAGTCTTCATTTGAAAATGCTCACTCCCCAGAAGGACTTTTCACTGTAAAAAGCAGTAGTTGCAATGTCCCAAACATTTATTTTCAGCTCATATGGAGTACTAAGTGATCTCAGAGATAACCAGGAACAACATATGCACTGGTTTAATATGAAATATTTTAATTGTTCAGAGAAGAGGAGTAGGAAGCCAATGTAACAGACTTATGGAATATAGTCTTTACATTGGACAGGAGTACACTTATACTCAGATAAAAAAAGAGCTGTCTGGCAGATTACCAAATTAGGAAAGCCAGTTGGACTCCTATCTCCTGCTACATTGCCATGTCCTATGTACACTCACATTCAGCTCTTCCAATAGCCAGCACTTCCTCCAGCATTCCTCCAGCATTCATTAGGTCTTGTTTGTCACTTGTCTGTTCACTCAGTCAGTCCCAGCAGGATAAATATTTGCGGTAGAGTGTCTTCTGTAACAATCCAGCTGGTGTTCAGAGTCAGCAGACCACTTTTTCCCTTTGCTGCAGGAGGTTCAGTTGTGCACGGGTGGAATTCATCTAACCCAAGTATAGTTCACAGAAAGAAATAAGCATTGCTGGGTAAGATTTGTCTACGCTATTTTAGGCATTGACCTCAGGATGAGAAGCTTTCTGCCATCAAGCACCACTTTCTCTTTACTGACAGTACAGTGAGCCTGTGATGACTCATTCAGATGTAGGAGTCTACATGTAGTCTGATGAATCCTGCCTGGAGTCTTTAACGATAAGGGCAGGACCTTGAACTAGAGGCAATCTTTTACGAAAAGCAAATGTGAAAAGCAAACGTAAAAAGCAAATGTGCGAAGCAGGCCGCACTGCTGAGGAGATAAACTACTTTGGGACTGAGGCACTTTCCTGCTATCGGTAGGTTTTAAAACATCACCAGTACAAAATGTTCTGTGATTCAGACATACCTGAACTTGTTCTTGCTACATTTAATCTTGTTCTCTGCGTATTTCTGTTCAAGTTGGTGTTACACATTGTTAAGTGGAAAGCTTGATGCATCAGTGATTAACAAGGATTTGTTTAAATTTGATAGCTTCTGATGAAGACAAATTTCATTAATTTAAAAGGCAACAGCTATTCCTAAATAACAGCTCAGGTAGACAAAAGGTAGATGGGAAAGCACATAATTGAACCTCAGCAATGGAGTAGATGGACACTTTACCTGTCTTGTAAATTTATCTGTTTGGGATATCTTTCAGTATCCCATTTGTAATGACCTATATCAGTGTCTCCAAAGAAATCTTTTTTTTGTATATTGGAGAACAAACAACTATACATTTCACAGTATTTATCAAACTCTTTTCTTAAAATGCATTCACACACCTCTTTCGATACAGTCGTTTGGTTTGGGGTTTTTTTTGTGTTTTTTTTTTTAAAGTAAAACTCTTTTGGCTTCTATTCTGTATAACTACAACAACGTCTTTCAGGTCTGACAATGTTTCTCAAATGCTTTTTATGTAGACTGTAACATTCTCAGCACTCTTCAAGCCTGCCACTCGTGCCAACACCTAGATCTGACTGTAGACAAGCCATTCAAAAGATAAGTTTCTTCCACAGATAACTAAGAAGTATTTCAGCCATCCAACAACAGATTTGAAACTCAGGAGAATTTTGGCCAGTAAAAGGCTTTAGGACTAATACCCAAATGAAAACAATAATGAAAAGACTAGTAATTCTGAGGAGAAAGGAATGCATGAGCTGTCCATTCTTTGCTGAATAGGGATGGGTGTGTTCCCTGAATGGCAACATATACAGTCTACATCACAACTACATGGACATGCAAAAATAGGAAACATTTCACACAGATCAGGAATCATATTCTGTAACTAAAATCTGACTTCTGAAAACAAACAGGAGTTTCTTAAAGAAAAAAGTTGGAAATCCTTGTGTAGATACTGTTCACCTTGGCCTTGTTCTAAGTCACAAAGCTACTATATTTTGGAAAGCAGAAGCTGCATTCACAAAACTAGATTCCTTTTCCTCCAAAACTTCATTACCAGTTGGATGAAACCTGAGGCATTGCATGGCATAAGGTATAAAGCTGAATTCTGAAATCAAGCACTGAAATCTATCAAAAGTTAGATCATATAGCTGAATAGTTTAAATATTTGCATCATTGTACTCCTGCACATGGGCACAAATTGGTACTCTTGTACTATTAAACAAAAAAAAAGTGAATGTCTTTCTTTTTATTGTAATCATAGCACTCTTCAAAACCAGTGAGTGTTGCTCCTATTTTGTAGCTGAAGAATTTAGCCTGATTTGTAAGGGGCTTTTTAAAGGCTCCTTCAGCTGTAGAAACTGACCCACTTTCCTCACAGTGGAGATATCTGATAGAGTAAATATTTCCTTTGCCATAACCACAATGCAGTTTGTAAGATTTTTGTGCAAAGACTCAACCTTAATTTCTCTAACTGTGTGTTTGATGAGAGCATTGCCCTCCAACTTAGTTCCTGAAGCTTGAAGATTGCTACAGTTTTTTTCCAAAATGGTCTATATTCTCAGAAACAGTGGGGATAACTTGTAATCAATTGATATGATTTGCAGAGTTTTGAGTCGAATATTGGATTTTATTTGCATACACGGTTGCACTGAGTGCACGTTGTACAAGCATGAAAATTATGATCTATGGGTGTAATTGCTCAGCTATGGAGGTATGTAATTGGGCTTTCTTCAATATTAATTATATGTTGTGGTTTAGCGGTTCAAGACATTTTTGTTCACGTGACTTTCTTTGATGCTTGTCCTAAGATTTAAAATTGGTGTAGCTGAAGATTTATAGTTAAAAAAAATGTCACTTTTGACTGCCAGGAAGCAGTAAGTAAGGAAAAAACACCCATTCAATATAGAACAACTACATGAGCTTTTACTTGTTCAAATCCACCCAGGATTTTGTGCATATATTTCACATGTAAAGTGTCATCATTGCATTTCTAGGGTGCTTTAAAGATATGCATTCACTCTTCCACCTCTGTGATGTGTTTCCCTAACAGAAGTCTTCCATGTTGGTCTTTGACATACATGACCATTTGAAAATACAATTTTCTTTGATTTTCCTTCCCTGTATTCCACACTTTACTGAGAGTTAACCAGTTTCTGCTTAATTTCTGTTTTAGAAAAAAAAAAGACATGAAAGAGAAGGGATAAGAGAGGAGAAGGGTGAAGAAAGAAAGAAGTGAAAAGGAAGAAGAACAGGGAAAAAAAAGTAGTTTTATGTATAATTATTAAGACCTGAATGTAGCTGCATTTTCATTATTTTAGATGAAAAAAACACAATTTTGTACATGACTAGATGGCACTACAAGGCATGGAGTTGGATACTGATGTCTCAATATTTTTCCCTAGAAAATTGCATAGAATTCAGCACAATGCAATATTTGAACATTCATTTTCAGTCATCTTTCATATTTTTGCTTAGCTGAAAAGAAGAATGATTCTGTAGAGCTGAAGTCAAATACAAGACAAATGTACTTATTGCATTTGCTTTATAGATGTACAGGTAAATTACTTTGAATGTTCATGTAAAGAAAGTGATTCTTTTCAATGGAAAAGCCTTTGTGTTATTCTGTAAGATATGAAAATGTATCTCTAAGCACGAGTATGCTGAGAAAGAGGTATTTGAAGCGCACTTACGTGCCACATCTCCTGAGGAACGTAGTGCTCTTCATGTACTTACTTTCAATATTTCAGATGTGTATGAATTTCTAATTCACGTCCTTTTTTAATTACACTTCCCAAGATGCAACATATTTTCAGAAGCCTTTAGCCTCAAGTTAAACCTCACTTGACAAAAGCAGAAAGTGACCACAAACTTTCTTCAAGAGCTAAGCTTCAAGTCTCCAACTCTCAAAAACTGAAATATCTGTAATCCTACAGACTCAATGAATTCACATTGGGCAGTACAGCAGAGCAGAGCACTCAGCTCAATGCTCAACCAGCCGTCTGCAGCTACGGCAGCCACAGCCCTGTCAGCAAAGCCTATTCCAAGGAAACTACCTTGTCAAGAAACAGTATTAATTAGTCCGATATAATGCAATTCTAACACAGTAAACATAGATTACTTTAAACTCACTTGGACATCACATGGCTTATCATAGACCTATTCTTTGGGTTTTAGAAACCACAGTCAAATAAATAACAGCATTGGCAGGAACACTTAGATACCTAAGTGCCTTTAAAATCCAGATCTGAGACTTTTGCCAGTTGCTCCTAGTAGTTGGTTCAGATTCCATGCCAGCAGCAGTGGTAACTGTCTCCTATGGGTGTGCATATGAGCTGCTATCAGGTCATGGGAGTGCCATTCCCAGAAGACACCCAGAGCTTTTTTTCCTGGTCAAAATCAATGCGAGTGGTAATAAGTTTCATTTTAAAAGTTAATGCCTCATTCAAAATCAAATCGTTAGAGATTATATTGGTTTCTTTCTGAAAGAGATCAAACCTGAGGATGAGCTTCCAAAGCCTATACTGTAACAAAATTTTCTACCATATTTAAGAGGTTAATCCAAATAAGTTTTGTTATTGTACTATCTGTATCAAAAGATGATACGCCTTGAAATAATTCTTGTCTGATAAAAGACAGGAGCAGAGGTTTTTTTTGTTTTCAGTAATTCTGGGAAAATGACCTTGACACTGTAGATTTAAATGGTTTAAGTGTTAGCAGTGCAATAAAAAACAAATCTAGATAAATATTGGAAAGTATTTCTGATTTTAAAGCTACCCCTGTGAAAAGTGACTTGAGTTTTATGGTCAGACATTTTTTAAGAAGCACATTCTTGACACGTTTTTGAGGACTACATAGAGTAACAAAAGGGCAAAATCAGCAGTAACAAGCAGTAATGGTCCTGATGAAGTATATAAGGAAAGGAGAACCTATTGTTGTGTCAAAAAGAATGTGAATTGTTTAACAATTGTTCCTTTGAGGAAGGATGTGTGTGGGGGGATTTGAGTGGTGCAATCTCAGGAAGTTCACAGCTACTGGTTTTGAGAATTGTGGGGGACAGGTGAAAACAGAAACCTTAGAAAGAGTATGTGGCATATTTATATTAAAAAAAAAACAAACTGATTTATAAGCCCTTAAAAAGCCAGCAACAGCAACATGAATTTCTCAAGGCCAACTGGTGTTGAATAATGCATTTTATTCTACAATCGACCCAAAACACTTGAAGGAAATGGATGTGCTGTATTTTTACTTATAACACCATGAAAAGCCTACTAATCAGACATTTTTTCAAAGTAGCTAGAGGAATATCCTGTAGATGAGGGGTTCCCAAGCTTGATTTCCTAAGCTACTACTGCCAGTAATGGCAAAAAGTCCCTGACTCTCTACTGGGAAGCACTCAGGTAAAGAGGAGGCATTTTGCTGTCTAACAGTAAGCTTGAATACTCTACCGGAGGTACTTACACTGTGTTTTCTAAATGACTATCCTAGCTGAAATTGTTATAAGCTATATACAATTGCCTGAAAACCTTATGCCAAAAATTATCCGTGTTCACTGTCAAACTAGAAGGATGTCCTGTGGCTTTCTGCAAAAATCCAGGTTGCTTCTGGCATTTCTCAGTATTTCCATTAATGACTCATACGAGAGTGAGGAGTGCACTTTATGAAGCTTGTATACAGTCTGAAGTTTAATGTGAGTTGCGAGCTCTCTGGATGTAGAATTAAAAGGAGAGAAGTATCTTCATTAGCTGGAGTAGCAGTCTGAAATACATAGGATGCAATTCAATGAGGTCAGGTAAAAAGGTAGGAATGATCAGCTGCACAATTAGAAGATGGGAAAACACTGGAAAAATAGTTTTGCAGAAGAGGATCAGACCTGCAGATTGAAGAGTTTAGAGCGTTACACAGCTGCATCTACCTACCTCCTTCTGGCATGTAGAAGCAGGTGGGTTTTATGCAAGATGTGAAGCAATCCTCATTTTCCTTCCAGCTCTGGCATGGCCTCAGCAGGAATCTGCTTCTCACCCGGAATACGGTAATTAGAGAAAGACGGGAGCAATTGGCGTGTCAATAAGAGAATGACAAGGATAATCAGAGCCTGAGGAAACATGGCTTGTCAGGGGCAGTTGAAAGAAATGTGGTTGTTTAGCTTAGAGAAGCCTGAAAGGAAACATAACAAACCTGGGATACATAAAAGGCTGTTGCAATTACTTTGAGAGCATTTCCTGGTGAGGGATGTATCTTCCAGGACTCTATAGCAATGTATTTCTGTTAAGCAAAGCCAGTATTCACCTAATATATGCGTAATTTTAGGTACTGAGAGGATCCACAACATAAATGCCTAAGCTGTAAGTACAGCAGTGTTCCTCGTTACAGTTCACATCGAAAGGTGATCTACAAACTGTTGCAAAATACCAGTGTACGTATTCGGTTACAAGTGAGTAAGCAATAAGGTTAGTGAAAAGCAAAAGTTTTCCGTAAATGTAGAGTGCTGAGTATGGAAAACGTCTTTGCCTCATAGTGTGACCTGTGGCTCACACTAGAAGAGGACGCATAGTCTGTAAACTTTTAAAAGCTGGTTAGTGGCTGCCTAGGTGGCAGTTGTGTTGGTAGTCATCCAATCCATTTCAGATATGTGCTCATTAAACTATGTCAAAAGAAAGGTGAGGAGGAAAAGGAAAATGAGGAGACACATGGCAATAAATCCACTAACATATGAAATGGCGCAGACTGAGACTGACCTGCCTTTGTATGGCAGAGAGGCTCCAGGGCAAATGCTTTCCCTCAACACCTATGTCTCATCAGCTGCACAGCCTTCTCACATGCATTAACTTTAACAGGCTTTTAAATATCTAGTTCATACAGAGATATCCACAGGCCAGTGATTTAGCTGAGGGCCTGAAACCTACCCTGAGTGCTTGCAAGGAGCTTCATGGTCTACCCATACTTCTTCTTCTTGGTCTTTTCTTGCTCTTACTTTCCTAGTATTCTCTCCTGCCCCTGTTGCTTCTCTGCTCCTTTCATGGTGACAAGCTTTCACGTGAACAGCCAAAAACCATCACCCAGATACTCCTCAGTAGTGCTGTGTGAGATGCTGGCATAGAGACCCTCAGTAAGCTCCAGAAAGGAGCTGAATTATTTAAAAGAGGTCTTAAATAAATGAACCCAATTGCAAATAGGCTGCCTTTGCTAGAAGACTTGTGTGTGTATATTTTAATGGCATATTTTCTAGTGCTGGGGATGAAGGTGTTGAGGAGGAAGGGGAGCATGCCTGACAGCTGCGTCTCTGTCGCTGTCAGAGACAGCTTTGGAGAGGGAACATCTTTTAACAACTGCATAGTAAAGAGAGTCTTGTCCCCATATTGAGTTGTCTGGACTCTTCTAAGACATGTCCTGCCTTCACATTCACTTCATTTTGTGTAATTGAGCAGCATTTGTTTGCGTCTCCTCTTGCCCAAGCATTAGACAGAATAGCCTTGCCTCCCACCTTTTGTAAAGAAACCACTTGGGGTTTTGTAGATGTTGTAGGCTTCTGTGGGGAGAAAAATAAACCAAGCCTTTCCCAGGAAAGCAAAGAAGAACATGGCCACTGATTGAATCATTTAAATTCCAAGTCTTGTGAGAGGGAACAAAGTGTAAGCAGAAAAGAAAGTGGTCTTGCATTCAGTGTGCATTTTTCTGCAAATGCTCCTCATAACCCTGGGCTTGAAAGGCAGCTGAGTAGCAGCACTGTTTGCAGCTGAGAAGCAGCATTGTTGATTTCCACAGGCCAAAAGGTCCTGCTATAGCTGAGGTCTCTTTTTAACTTTTGCAAAAACATTGTCAGCCAGTATGAAGACATTAACAGAAGGATCAAAGAACATGCAGAGTTGTGAATATTGGTGTTCTGGCAGTAGAACAAACTAAAAAGGCCTAATTACTTCACTGAAGTTCTTGGAAAGTGAACCTGAGAGCTGTGACCACTCAGTGAGCTGTTCTCCTGAATGTCTGTATGCAGGCAGTTTGTTTCATTGGCAGCACAGTACTTATCATAATGAAAGCTGATTACATTGCACGCAATGAGGGATACACTATCACAAAACTGCACACACATACGAAAGTTCAGTATTTTCCCTCCACTTCCTGCAAAACCCACATGGAGAGAGGCTCTTGTCTGACAATCTTTCAAGCCTAAGTAAGAGTTTGTCCATATGGAGGCTTGCTACAAGGAAACACAACCAGAAATGTTATTATAGAATGACCTCAAAGAAACTTGCATCTGTACTATGACCCAGCAAATCCATGCAAAAGCATCTCTGAAACTATCTGAGGGTAAAGGATTAGCATATTTGATAAACACATGGTGGGATGGTGTTTTTCTGAAAGGCTGGTCGGCAGTTTTTAATTGGACCTTTTTTTTCCTCTACAACAGTATAGCAATTAAATAATTTGCAGCAGAGACATACTGGTTTAATTTAGCCTACCAAGGGAATTGTGCCTGCCCTTCCACTACCCTGCCTTCACTGTCCATGGCAGAGCCTAGAAGATGTATTTCACAGGGCTGACA
>VZZY01013923.1:0-28283 GCA_013400335.1 Eurystomus gularis | reverse complement strand
CACGACGAGCTCTGCAAGGGCACCCGCAACTACAAGCGGGCCCTGCTCCTGCGGCACCACCTCTCCGCCGAGCATCGCCTCAACGAGCCCGTCAGCGCCGAGCAGGTAAGGGACGCGGCCGGGNGGGGGGGGGGCGTCCCTTTTCCACGGGCGCCGTGGGTTTGTGTGCCCACGTGTGTGAGCTTATTTAAAGGGTCTCCGGAGCGGGGGGCGGCCGGGGCGAGTCCCGCTGCCTGTCAGCGGGTCCTGCGGGGGGGCTGCGGCGAGCGCCGGTGTCGGTCGTTTATCTCCTGAAGATAAACCGGCGATGTGGGAACAAGTAGCGTATGAACGCTAGTGTTGCAGCACTGATTTAATACCACTCGTTACAACTTCCTCCTGCGGTACTGGGGGAGGGAGGGTCGTGTCCGGCTAGGGACTGCGTGCGAAACCGGCGCTTCCCAGCGTGAAATTGGCATGACTCTGCCGTTCTTGACGGTGCGGACCCTGGGCGCTAATCGGATCACTCTGTGTAGTCAAGACCTTCTCGTTTAAATCTCTCTGCCGGCTGCGTTGCTTTAGATTGAGTTAGTGAGCAAGAAGTCTGCAATCGCTTGGTGTATGTTTGAGATAAACATGTGGTTTCCTGAAAGCTCTGTTCATACGCCAGCTCTCCTCTGATGCCTTAGGACTGGAGAAACGCTTCACGTTCCCCGCGGAACTTAAAATTACTGTGTTTCTTGGCTGCTCTTACGGATAAGGGCAGGGCTCGCTCTGGAACCTGCGTGGAGGAGAAGCTCCTGAGCAGCACGGGTGCTGAGTCCCCAGCCTCTGCAGCCTGCGCTGCACAAGGTCCCTCGGCCCGCTCAGCAAACTTGCTGAGTTAAACTTGCCAGCGGGCACAAGTTGATGGGCTTGCGGTTAGGCTAGTGCTTGAACTGTTGGGCTGAATTGGGGTCGTTAGCCGGGTTTAATCCCCCATCACTCCGGTTTTCACTATTTAGAGCTCGGTTTTAATTAAAACACACGCCTTGGTTGTACAGACAAGTACCTGGATTCCGAATTGTGGTAGTTAAATTGGGCTTATTGCTCGAGTGCTTTAAGGAGCTCAGGGTACCTTGGACAGGAGCTTCTATTCTAATGTTTGGGTAGGATATCAGGATGACAGATAAAATGTGGAGTGAGTGTAGGGTTTTTCTTAGAGCTACTTGTAAAAGTATGCAAGTTGTTTTGCAGGACTGCAAGGAAAACAGTAGGATGCCTAAATATCCGTTATCCAAAATACTGTTTTGGGACTTACAAATGCAATATTTACCTTCAAGATGAGTAATACTACCTGTTGAGTACGTGTATTTCTAAGGCAGCTTTTGTTATGGAGACTTCACAGTAGTAGATCATCTTACAATTTCCTCCCATCCGAGATTTGCTAGTAACTCTGCGGTATTTTAGCCAAACTTGCTTTAAATAATTTGTTTCTAATTTTGCAACGTTGATTCTTAATTTCTTTTACCTCTTTATATTTTTGAAGATGTTCTTTTTGTTTAATGATAACCCTGTCAAGGCATGTCCTGTCACTGTGTAGCATCCTGTGTCACTAGATGTTGCTAATTCCTGCCACTCTGGGAAGTTTCTCTCACTCCCATTAAAAACTACATGTAAATAAACATATTCCAAGCCTTTTTTTTCCTACTAAACTTACCAGGTTTTTTTTTTCTGTCTTCCTATTCCCAGTCTGTCATAAGGCTATTAAATACTGGCAGGATGGCAGAATATTGGCTTGCATGTCACAGTAGCCCAAAACTTAATGTAAGCGTTTATTTGAATATTAACCTTTAATTGTCATGGGAATCTTTGTAAAAAAAGAGCCTCTGCTTTTATACCACTGATAGTTTAAGGAAAAAATATTTGTAGTAACTGTAATAATAAATGAAACGGTAGGGTAGATGATGTGCATCAGTCATTCTTGTGTACTGCATTAGAGATGAGGTTGGACAAAGTAAGCTGCTGCAAGGTAGCTGTACAGGGATTGATGTTCTTAAGTGGACAACAGTGCTGGATGCATCCCTTTGCAATTGCATTTCAGATAAAAACTTCTCGCAAGGGAAGGAGTTGCAGTTTTTCAAGAGTCAGCGTAGTTTTCTTTGTGGTGTGCTTTCAGGTTACGCTTGCTTTCTTGAAAATCTGATTAAGAGTCTCTGTTTTCTTTCTGCCTTTATGTTTAATTTCCATATCCTTTCACACTTTTAATAGCACTTGAATTTCTCTTGATACATATGTTTAAATTAATACCAAAACAATAGCCCCATTATTTCCTTAATGCCGTGATACCAGATACTTGGAACAAAAGTGGGTAATTTGTACCCTGACCATATTTCCAACATACATAATGAGGCAGCAAAGCCATTTAGATTTAATGAAACTTGGGAGAAATCTTTCAGCTTTTGTCTTGGAGACAACACGCATGTATTCTTGACTTGACAAGCTTCAACTGCAGGGCATGTTTAGCAGCTGCTAATAAACATATGGCATAGTGCCACTGTTAAAGTGCGAAAAGGAAATTGGAGGTGTTAAGGTAGTAAAGCAGTGGAAATTTCTATAGGTCTGTTGGATATTATACTCACGAAGAAACGAGTGATGATTTCAGTTTATTTTGGGGATACATTTAATTTGGAATGCCAAAATATACCACAAGTGGTTGCAGCTGCTGTAAATCAAGGGTTTTAGGCTGTCGGTTGGTGCTTCTTTTAAAGACAAAAATCTTGACTCTTTTCTACTCTTTTAAAAAAAATAACCTGTCTCCACATTAAAGCTTAAGGAAAGATATAATCAGCTTGAAACCACCTTCTTTTTTTTTTAATAAATGGACCGTTGTGTTGCAAAAAGTCTTAAGAAATAGACACTTACTGAGAAATCACTGAAAAAAAAAAATCTGTGATGAATTTAGATCCATAAGATGCAGATTTATTTAGTTCCTCCCCTAAAAGCAGCTTCTTAAAACATTTTCTCTCTGGACATAATTTGAAGCTGAGCTTTGGAAATACTGCCAGAAAAGCTTTCTCCAGCCTAACAGGCATGTTGGTTTAAAGCAGAAGCTCTCCAAAAGGAGGAAGGCCTTTGATGTGTTATTTTTTCCCTGTGAACTGTAATTGTTTGCTTTATGTGAGCAGTGATGAATAGAAGTCGTGCTTCTGATGCAAGTTTCATTATAGCGTTGTAACTTCTTGAATTACTCTTAGCAGAGAAAATAAGTTGAAGTCAGGACTTCAGAGTAAGGACTGTCTTTTACTGTTTTTTATGTAGTGTTTTTACCAGACCTTGAACTACTCAGTTGGAAATTAGGCACTTAATGGAATGGTTTTGAATTACTGGGTTTTGAGAGTGATGCAATGGCATGTAAAACAGCAGTGGAGCATCATGCGTGCAGCTGACAGGACCATATTTTGAGATAATCTGCCTCTGTAGCTGCATGTGCTTAAGTTTCTGATAACTCGCTTGCTAGAGGATCAAATTTTCAGGATAAGAATTAATTGGGGGGCATAGGGAACTGCTGTAGAGTGAGGTGTGGTAGTGGGAAAAGGGTTTCAAAAAAGTGGCATAACTACTTTTTATATACAGCTGAGATGGAATCTATGGTTAGACTGGTTTGGGTCTTGTTTCTTTTGTTGTTTTTTTTTTGTTTCTTTCTCCCTGTTTACTGTTCTTGCTCCCAGGAGACAATGTATGCTGGTGACACAGAAGGAGAAACAAAGCAGATTTCTAGCAGCAGCTTTTGATAATCTATTTCTGCTCCTGTTAGCTTTTAGGCAAGTTTAATTAGTGAATTATACATATGAAGTAGTCATTTATCTTTGAGTGTATTTAGATGAGTCTAATTGAAACTGAGCACAACATTAGTTTCCTTGAGCAGTCTGTTCTGTTAGACTGCTTCTTAATCTCACCTACAGAGAGAAACTTTTCAGACTTATAATGCTGTAGATTCCACAAATAAAACTGAAATGGTCCTGATTTTTATAATAGATTTATTATCAGTTTTTATGGGAATATTTGGTCTGTATTCTGAAAATACAGTTGACATCTAAGCAAATACAGTTAGTTAGCTTGTGGTTCTCATTAGGAAAACAGTATCCTTATGATGATGTGCTGTGAGCACATCATCAGTAACAGAAGCTTGAAAATACGCTTTTAAAATGTTCTGGAATTATTTTCTGTACTTCAGATCCTATGGAACTGTATTGTTCAAAGAGGAGTTCAGCAAGGGATTTTTTTCTTTTTTACTTATTTTTCTCATAGTAAATATTAATTCCACTTGTCATACTTGGTGTACATAGGATACACACACATACTCAGAATGTACTCTATCTTCATTCTTTAAATGGGCATTTGTGAAAACATAATATTTAAAATAATCTGCAGCAGTTCTTATGTGGTGTTTAATGTGTTCTCGGAGAATGAAACTGTCAGCTATCATAGCATCTAGCTAACATTTACCGTGTGAGGTGCAAGTCACTGATGATTGACTTAGAGTGACAACACTTTAGGGTGTGATAATTTTTGTCTTAATCTGATCCAAAGTCAGTGTAATTGATGTTTTGAAACTACGCAGCGCTCTGTTGCTGGAGTGACAGGAAGCTAGTCCAGATCTGAAATCCTCTGAGAACTTAAAGAATGATAGACTTAGCTGTCACACGTTTGGGACGTGCGTTCTGTTTCAGAGCTCTGATCTGTGGGAGTACATGGGTATGTCAGAATACGCAGAAAAAATTAAACCGAGGTTGCTTGTTTTCATGTTAAAGCTTAATTGCCTTTATTTCTACCTCTTCTTTTCACTGAAGTGTCCTTCTGTCAAGGGTAGAGATACAGAAACAACTTGAATGTGACAGCAGACTGAAATTTGTGCGCAGGAGATGCTGGAATGGTGCAGTTTCTATGTTAGTGATGCTGGGCATTATTTGCTGCTTATAGATGTGAACAGCGTTTCAGAGGATGCCGTCACAGTCTCAGTTGGTGTCCCAGTGATCCACACTGGGACTATAACTTGAGTTGGGTACTTATTTAATGTGCTAATTCCTGTGTGGTGGAAAATGACTTTTTTTTTTTAAATATAGCTGGTTTCTGCTACAGTCCCAAATTAAGGGTAGTACTTTTCTGGAACATGAATAGATTATGGCCTCATAAGAGCATTAACATTACCTTGCTAATATTTTGACCAGTAATGTTGAAGCAGTGGAGCTTTAATGATACCTCTAGCCCCAAAATCTGTGAGGGTTTTTTTGTTTTGTTTTGTTTCCAGAAATTGAGAGGAGAAAATAATGACGTGGTTTGCAAAATCTGATCTTCTCTCACACCAAACCATATTGGAGCCAGCTAGTTTTGAACTGCCCTTATTTGCTAGGGGACAAGAGAGAGTCTCAGAGACCCAGTATGAAACAGACTGTCATCACTGCTGCTCTTGATGGCAGCACATGTCAATCTCAAACATGCCAGCCTGGGTTGTTTTCTGCTTTCTCCTAACTGCTGTTTTGTTGCAGCACTGAATCATCAGTGTCTGAACGCCAGTTAAAAGTTTTCTAAATGCTCTAAAATTTGGTTTAGATCTCTTGTTACTTATCAGCCTCTCATTGTCTGAACTGATCTTTAAAAACAACTAATTTCTTGGTGTTGCATTGTTTGATACTACTTCAAGCAACGTTTTCAAGCCATGTTTGGGATCATGTCTTTAAAAGGTTGTAGAGAGACATTATATGGACAACATGTACTTATTTAAGTATGTACCAGTTAAAGGTGTTGCTACTGGAAAGTTTCAGTGAAGCTTGATTCAATGAAGTCTTAATTAAATAACATAACGGAAGTTTAAGTTTTATTTGGTCACCTGCAATATTCTCTCCAGTTGTCATGTAATACAACTATTTAATCCTAAGATTGGCACAACTACAAAATAAAGAATAAATGCCGAATTTATAGAATTGCGTAAGACTATTTCAGTAATATTTCCTTTAAAAATGTACAAGTGTAAACGTTTTCTTCAAAGTGTACAAGATAGATTGGGAGGTACAGACCAAATCTTTATGAATTCATCTCTCGGCCTGAGAAAATGTTGAATCACTTACCAGGGTTTTACTTACCTGTTTAAGTGGAGATTTCTGGGGAAGAATGAGGGATTGGATATATGAGAACCACCTAGTTAAATCTTCCTAAAGAGAAATTCCTGAATCTTTAATGTATGTGGGTTAAAAAACCCAGGTACTTAACTAAATCTTTCCTTACTTTTGGCTGAAATTTCACTTCCTTTGCCCTCAAGGCAATTCTGCTAGTTCTGTTTTTGTTTCGGATTTGGGAGCAGAGGGTGCAGAATGAGATCTGGATCCATGTGTTTTGGAAATATATTTTTAAAATTATATATCCTTGTCTGCCTTTATGATCAAGAATATAATTTTTTTGAAATTGTTTTAATAACTTCCTCCTATTAAGTTCATTTTCATATCCTTATTATAGTGTTGGAGGACTAAGGAGAGCATCCATTAAGAACTAATTATGGTTGTGGGTTTTTTTCAATTGCAGGAATCAGAGTTACCATCAGAACTGAATAATGAAGGATACTGTGATTTTAACAGCAGGCCAAGTGAGAACTCTTACTGCTATCAGCTCCTGCAAGAGCTCAACGAGCAGAGGAAGAAAGGCATTCTTTGTGATGTTAATATTGTGGTGAGTGGGAGGGTCTTCAGAGCTCACAAGAACATCCTGGTTGCAGGCAGCCGCTTCTTTAAGACTCTGTATTGCTTTACAAACAAAGAAAGCCGTAACCAAACCACTGTTACCTATTTAGACGTTGCTGCTGTTCAAGGTTTTTCTGTCATCTTGGACTTCTTATATTCTGGTAACCTTGTGCTTACGAGCCAAAATGCCATTGAAGTGATGTCGGTGGCCAGCTACCTTCAAATGACGGAGGTTGTCCAGTCCTGCCGCAACTTCATTAAAGATGCCTTAAACATAAGTATAAAATCAGAAGCTCCAGAGACAGTTGTGGTGGATTATAACAGAAGATCTGTTAGCAGGGATGGTTTGTCTCCAAGGGATCAGAAAGTTGCCAGCTTCTGGGCAACGCGAAACCTTACCAACTTGGCAAGTAGCATAAAAACTGAGAACGATGGTTACTCTATCGATGAGGGCCAAATGGAAAGTTACCAAATGAATGACTGCAGTTGGGTCCAGGACAGCTCACCTGAAATGGCTGAAAATGAATCTCAAGGTGAGGGAAAAGTTTTTGTATGGAATGACATGGGCGCACAGGGACAATCGGTTCAAGAGCCTGGAAAAGCAAGAAGGAAAAACCAAACTGCCAAGAGATTTATATATAATATACCACCTAATACCGAAGAGAACTCTGAAGATTGCTCAGTGTTGCAACCATCAGTCCCATATCCAGAAGAAGATTTGTCATTTATTAAAGAAGAAGCAGGTAAATATTGCTTGATGTCAATCATATCATTTAGAAACTAAAGTATTGAATAAAGTACATGACAATATGACTGTTATAAAAGTGTATTAGATAGGATCTTATAGTAAAGTCAGCACACCAGTCAGGTTACTAAATCAGTGATCTGATTGCCCGCCTTGGGGCACAGCTAGAGGAAGGAATGATGGTGCTGTGCCATGCACTATGTAACGTGCTGTTTGCATTTGATGCTTCCGTTGGGATCCTCCAGCTGGTAGAAACTAAAATTCTTACATTTACATTTCATCGGTAGATTTTTGTGTCGGGCACAAAATCAAGGAGTGGTAACTGGTGGCTAATGAGTGATAACCTGGTGGCACAGAGAGAAAGCGCCTTCATAATTTCCTCCCTTACACTATCAAAAAGTTTTTCTGGTAGTCTCCCTCATCTGAGTGTCACTGAGAAGTTAGCTCTCAGCTGCTGTTTATTGCAGGGGTGTCTGGGAAGCCACAAAGTGGAGTAATCCTGGCTAGTGTGGTAGAAACTCTTAAAGCAGATTTGTGAAACAGACTGGAAGGGGATGCCACAATGACATACAGTAGAGGGAATATCTCTTTGTTGAATTATTCATTAAACAAATCCTTAGAGTGACTGAAATCAAAGGATTTTTTCCTTAAGGATCTGTGTTAATGTAAACACTAGAATAAGATTGAATATCTTTTTGCTAAACAAATACGGTCACACATAGAATTAAAAGATGACTGTTCACAGTGTAATTGGGATTTAGGGCAATGTAATTAAGTTCTGTTTTTTATTTTTAAAATCATTATGATGATACTGTTTGAGTAGTTGAAGTATATATTGAAGTACTGCCATTTACCTGTGTCACTTTTAGATGAATCAGCAGTTTTGAAAATTTACCCCAATTTAAGAGTCAGTTAAAGGCAGATTTGAGACATAGCTGCAACAAAGTTCTTTAGATATCTGTTTCTAAAGCATTTTGAAATGTTTGCACCCTTCAAACATCAAGGGACTGCAGCTGTCCTCTGCGTCTCAGGTTGAATGTGTAGAATTAAGAGGGGGAGGAAAAAAATCAGTACTCACAGCTGTGGGTACAGAATATTTCTGGGTATTTTGTATTCCAGTGACAAAACAGATTTGAAAGCAACCTGAGTTCTGGTATGGTCTAGGAACCTATGTTTGCTTTGGTGGAAGGAAGGATGGTCTTGTTTCTTCCTGTACCCCCAGACTTGTTTAAAAAAAAGGGGTTTGGTAGTGGCAGGAGCAGGCCATTTTTCCTGGGGCATTGCAGTGCCTCTACCCAAAGTGTTGCAGATGCCCCTGTGTGTGGCTGGTGGCTGCTGAGGTGGGAAGGCAGCCATGATTAGTGAGCAGCAGCCCAGCAGAGGACCATGGTGACTCTGTGCTGTGCCAACAGTATACGTGTGTGAGCACCACAATGTCATGTGACAATACAGAGTGATGCGGCTGGAGCTACAGATGCAAACATCTGGCACATGAGCCCGAGCAGCCAGTACGAGATACGTCCATGTAGTTAGCAAGTAGTGTGGCACAACAGGAGCAGCTCTGGAGAAGCAGCTGTGCTGAGGAGCTAACATTGGTTCTGTAAGTGCTTCAGGGGGTTTGCTTGTGTCTGGTCTTCATCTCTGGATTCAGTGGGTAGGTCTGCTTTAGCTTTGCAGTTCAGCTTGGGAGTGTGCACTGGTAGAGTAAATTTCCTGATCTTCTTTCACTGTGTAAGCTTTCTTAGACTGCACAGGGTTTTTTTCTGGCTGAAACAAAAATAGAAGCTATGTTTCAGAAACGTGCCTATTGTGTGCCAGCTGCTAACAGGCCTTGGGTCTGCAGCACCAGGTCACATCTAGCCTTACGTAAAGCACCTTTAGATGTGTGTAGTGGGGATGTTGAGTCCTCAGCACCCACACAACAAATCTGCATGTGCCAGGCTACGCTTCTTGCTAATACATACTTAGTTGCAGTGGTATGAAGAAAGGCGGAAGGGAGTCTGGAGAAGGAGCTGAGGATTTGTATATTAATTGCACAAATACCAAATTTTGGACAAAATTTAGCATGTGATTTTTATTTCTGATTTTTATGGGGTAGATACTCAACTTCTGCTGTTGGAAGCAGCGCAGAGACTGTGCTAAATGATGACTGTAGCAACAGAAATAAATACCGTGGCAGTTTCTTGAAGAAGTAATGGTGGGTATGGGCAGTGCACTAACAAGTAAACAAGTTTAGTCCTTGTTCAGTTTTTTTTTTTTGGACAGAAGCACCAGGGTTTCCAGTAACTTGTTGTGTTAAAGAGTTGAATTACAAAATAAATCCATGGAACATCTTGATGGAAAGAGCTGTATTAGAGGCCAGGGACACACTGAATTTGTGCTGTGGCGTCTCTCCAAAATAACTGGAAGTTCTGAGATTGTAGGGGGGAGTTTATTTTATTGAACTGTAAAATAGGATCAACTAATGATGTCCTTGGTACTTTCATAGCACAACGTAAGTGGTCCCAAGTAAATAATTACATTTTCTCTCAGCGTTAGAACTATTTTAGAAGCCATTTCTAATAGCTTTATAATAAGACCTTTAGTTTTATGAAGTTCTTCTGTGCGTGCACATTGCTTGAAACAAGAGGTATTAGAAGTAGGGCGTGGTATAGCTTACTTTCACCCATAGCCTCTGCTTTGGCATTCGGGGTTCTTTCTCCTCTACTGCCAGCTAGCTTTTTCTCTGCTCTGCAGGTAGATTCCACTCTTAAACAGTCTTCTTTCAGTTGCTCCCTCTATGTCCAAGAAAAGGTGGAAGAGGGAGGAGTGGGGAATTGGAAGAATGACAAGAATGAGTTGTAGAGTAACCTGTAGGTTATACGGTAACTTTTTAGTTGTGGATTAAATTTCTTGTGGAGATGAAAAACTACGAAAGATAATAGACGCTGGGAGTTAAATGCCAAAGAAAATGTCTCTTTGAATAGTTAGAAGACTAAGCTGTGAGAAGAAAAAGAATAGTAAATTCTTATGATGAAATCTAAGGAGTGCACTGTCCCTTTGGTTACTAGGAGGGAAGGAATAAGGTTCTACTATTCCTCTTTGTTATGTGCTGATGAGAATAGCCAACACCAGCTGTGGTTATGGGATGTCCAGTTATACGCAAAGTGCATTGCTATGTCCTTGACTATGGTTTTGGATTGTCTGGTGGTTTGTGAGGGGAAAGAAATACCTTAGATATGGTGGAAGTAAGGACAGTCCCCTTACTAAATATTGACCCCAAAAAACCACTGTCTTGAATTCCATTGTAAATGGACTTTCCAGTTCGGTGCTGCTAGATAAGTGTTAAATTATAACAACAAAAGCTTTCTGAACTGTCTTCTGCCTCTCGTCCCAGTAAAGCAAACACATTAAACTGCTTCTTGCTGAATGTGAGTTTTCCTACAGGTATCCAAAAGGATACGTCAGCCTCTTCCTTTCGCTCTGTGTTGCCAGTGAGTTTATATTTAACACCTTCCCTGTAAAAGTAGCATTTTGGTGAGCTTCAAAAACACCATGAAATTGGGATGGATTTTAAATTGCATGTATCATCTTAATTTACCTACTTCTACTGAAGCTTACCTTCTCCAGTTTTAGCAACATTAATGAAAATAGCCATGTTTCTTCACACTGAATGTTACCACCCATCTTACTATTTTCTCTTCTAGTTGATAATCTGCTAAAAAAAGTCTTCACTGTTTAGGGCAGTGGTGTATCCTACGATTAACCATTTGCCATGGTGGAAGTAACAGCGCAATCAGTCAGCATCTCTCAGCCAGTTTCCAGTTCACAAAAGCTCAGTGATTGTAATTCATCATATTCTTAAAGTCTGCTCAAGAGTTTTTAATAAATTTTTGTCACTTCTGGAATTCGTTTTTCATTTGGGCTTGTTTTCTGGAGTACAGGTGTCCTATCCTCAGGTTTCAGAGCACAACTGTGAAGTATTGCTTACGCTTTCTAGAGCTGACTGCCATGGTTCTTAAGAAGACCTGTATGTAATATCCCAATAGCTCTATGAGGCTACCACCAGATTATTTGTTACCGTTATTTTCAAGCTAGATAATGCTGTGTCATTTATTGTGTTGGGGGTAAGGGAAAGGATAGCAAGGGCAGGATGGAAACAGCCCTCTTTGGAACAAGAGGGTTATAGAATCACAAAATGGTTTGGGTTGGAAGAGACCTTAAAGATCGTCTAGTTCCAACCCCTCTGCCATGGCAGGGACACTTCACACTAGACCAGGTTGCTCAAGGGCCCCATCCAGCCTGGCCTTGAACACTTCCAGGGCTGGAGCATCCACAGCTTCCCTGGGCAACCCGCTCCAGTGTCTCACCACCCCCCTAGTGAAGAACTTCTTCCTTACATCCAATCTAAATCTCCTCCAGATTAAAGCCATTACCCCTCATCCTGTTACTGCAAGCCCTTGTAAAAAGTCCCTTCCCAGCTTTCTTGTAGGCCCCATTCAGGGAGGCCGCAATAAGGTCTCACTGGAGCCTTCTCTTCTCCAGGCTGAACAACCCCAACTCTCTCAGCCTGTCCTCACAGGAGAGGTGCTCCAGTGCACTGATCATCTTCATGGCCCTCTGAACCTGCTCCAACAGATTTATGACCCCCTTGTGCTGGGGGCTCCAGAACTGGACGCAGTATGCCAGGTGGTCTCAGAAGAGCAGAGTAGAAGGGCAGAATCACCTCCCTCAGCCTGCTGGTCATGCCTCTTGTGATGCAGCCCAGGATACAGTTGGCTTTTTGGGCTGCACTTGTACCTTGTTGGCTCATGTTGAGCTTTACGTCAACCAGCACCCCCAAGTCTTTCTCCTCAGGGCTGCTCTCAATCCACTCATTATTTGTGCTTGGGATTGCCATGACCCAGGTGCAGGACCTTGTGCTTGGGCTTGTTGGAACTTCATGAGGTTGGCACGGGCCCACCTTTCAAGCCTGTGAAGGTCCCTCTGGGTGGCATCCCTTCATTCCAGCGTGTTGACCACACCACACAGCTTGCTGTCACCTGCAAGCTTGCTGAGGGAGCACTCAGCACTGTCCATATCGCTGACAAAGATATTAAATAATACTGGTCCCAGCACCGGTCCCTGCAGAACACCACTCGTCACTGGTCTCCACTTGAACATTGAGCCATTCACCACAACTCTTTGAGTCCAACCATCCAGCCAATTCTTTATCCACTGAATGGTCCCTCCATCAAAACCGTATCTTTCCAGTTTGGAGACCAGGATGCCATGTGGGACAGTATCAAACGCTTTGCAGTGTCCAGGAAGATGACAGCCAATTGTTCCTCCCTTATTCACTGATGCTGTAACTCCATCATAGAAGGCCACCAGATTTATCAGGCACAATTTGCCCTTGATGAAGCCATGTTGGTTGCCACCAGTCACCCCAGTTTTTCTGAATGAAGCTGTAGGGAGTTCTTAGGAACTAAGAATTTAGTTGAGGAGCTAAGGAATTTAATTCAGCTTGCTTGTAGAAGTAACTACTTTTCAAAAGGAAACAAGCAGCAGCTAAACCTGCTTACAAAAAGTTTAGTGCTGGTTACAGTTTTCCTCATGACCTGAGGGAGCAGCATAACACAACTTGATCAGGACTTCAGAATAAAGGTAACTTAACTTGGAGAAATAAAGATTGGTGGATTTATTTGGACATGTACATATTTCTCCTAGGTCTAAACCCACTTGTATGAGATACAAATGTAAAAAAAAGGTAGTGTAAGAAAATTAAGATTTATTTTTTCTTCCATGCTACTATGACTCTGTCAGATATCCCTCAGATCTCCAGCTAATACCCTCATTGAAAGATTTAAATGACTTAATGGACCTTTAACCTCTTCATTACATTCCCTATGTAACCTAGTATTGAAGGCCTCATAGGTTTTTAGAAGTCATCTAAAGGGAATAAAACATCCGAGAGTCAACCTCTTCTCCATTCCTTACATTTACTGCTCCCAGAGATGATCCCAAAGACAAGTAGACCCTTACATGGTATGATCAACCGCTCACCTTGCAACTTTAAGCAATGTTCTGTCTGTTAGTGTTGTGTTGTAGTTTTTAGTTTTGTTTTTGATTTGGTGTTTTTAAACTATCATGAAGATTAGAATACAACTCCCTTTAGGTTTTTTTTCCAGGTAGTAATTACCCTAGAAAGTAAAGTCGTGTTTTTATCCACAGCCCACTTATCTCTTACATGCTTGTCTTCCCATGCCTGTCCATTCCCATATAATATCTATGAAGCTAAAAGACCGCTAAAGGACTTTTAAAATATCCTTTATGCCCTCACTGATGTATGTTACAGAAAAACAATGTCACATTTCTTATTCAGCCTGTTGGTTTTCTGCATTGGTAGGCCTGTTCAGTTCAGTTACACCACTGTAACTCCCTGTGAGAGCCCTCATGGTAGTGACTGAGTCATGTAAGAATTTATGGAAGTATAAATTGATCAATTGCTGTTCAGTTACTCTGGGTTTACAAGTCTTAGTGTTGTGTGGTTTGGGGTTTTGTTGTTGTTTGGTGGTTGTTGCTTTTGTTTTTTTGTTTGTTTGGCTTTTTTTTTTAGTTTGAGGGAAGGGATAGGTCATCCTCAGTGTTGGTTGCTGAGAATAGGTTTTAAGTGGCATGTAGTCTTGACTAAAAGCTGGTACCTTCAGTTTCTCTTTTTCAGGTTCTCTGTCCTTGCTGAGTTGTTTTGCTTGGTTGCTGGGTTTGCTGCCAAACCATTTGTTCTCTGTGTACATTATGGAATTCCTGTGTACACAACTTGGAGTCAGTTTTTTGGGGGTGGAAGAGAAAAGGCAGGCAGCATTTCCTACTTATGCCAGTTTTTGGCAGGTACCAGTAAATACATTCAACCAGAAAAGCGTTCATAGTGTAGAAGGTTTATACTAAATGTGGAATACTGTAGCGCAGCAATCTTATACTATGCATTTACCCTAAAGCTTGTTGTAGTACTTGCAGTACACGTGGTGGTAGGAGTACAGCTTTAGCAGAAAATTTCACTTTAACTGCTAGCCTTCATTGGTGCGGCTTTATTAGTTATAAGCTTCATCCTGTCGTACTGGAAACAATGAAAGGGGTGTTAGTAGGATCAGAGTTGCCATTTTTACTGTAAAAAAAGTAGCAACAGTTGCAGAACTTCAGTCGCTTTTTGGTATTTCCAGGGCGCAGGTGGTGGGAGTTGGGGTTGAGAGGATGATTTAAAAAACGTGATCTTTAAAGCTGGGAAAAGCCCCTTTCTTAAGCAGCAGTTGTCTTTCATGTTCGGGTTATGCGTATGAAAAGCGTGAGCTGTGTAAAAGTTCTAATGTTCTACACAGTTGCTTGCTTAGGACTTGAGTTGATTGGCTTTCTTTAAGGGTGTAATGTCGCATGTTACTTTGTAGGGAGAGCGTGACACCAGTCTGGCAAGCTTAGTTTGTCTCGTACTCCCTGATCTTACACAGAGTTCCCAGAGAAGTTTCTGAGGTTTCTTGTTTTGTTTTTGTTGGAAGGGTTGTTTTTTTTTCTTTTTTGCTTGTTTTGTTATTATTACAGATTTCTCTGTCTTGTACCTTTTCCTCAAAGCCCAATGTAAAGACAAAATCTCTTGGTATTCCTGGACAAAGTAACGCTTTGCAAAGTAAGTCTGCAATGAATGATACTGAGATGCCAGTTCAAAACAAGGGTTGTGGTCAGTTGTGCTACTGCTTCGAAGCCTGCCTGCGATTAGAGAAGCTGACATGAAGTGAAGATCTATTTAGCATTTCCTTTCCATTGTTTTAGCATAAAATGTTGTTTGGACCCATAAAAGTCTCTACACAGCAATGGTGTCCGTGCTTGTGTCTTTACATAACCATAAATACAAAGGAAGACCCATATCAGTTCTTGGTGTATTTGTCACTGTAGTCGAGACATCAGTGGTCTTTGGTCGTGATGCGTGGTGATACTCCTATGTCCTGTGCCTCAAGCTGACATTTAATTCTTTAAGAAAATGTTTACAAGCTTGATAGTAAAATGGTAGCAATAGCAGTTCCCTAATGCTGGTGCAGAAGGAAACGAATGGCTTTATGGTGTAGAGAATGCTTGTATTAGGGCTAAGATGGGCATAAACTTAATTTTCCTTTTTTTTTTTCATTGGATGCTTTTTTACCCCTTCATTAAGGAGAAACTTGAGGACAAGTCAAACTTACTTCCTTGCATTTGTTCTACAGTCACTTGTTCAAAGAGTTAGCAAGAAAATAGGAGCAGAAAATAAGGCCAAGACATTTAATTTGATTACCAGAGCATCACAGAACAGTTGGTGGTTTTTACTGTATTGAAGATCTTAACCCTAAATGCCTTGCATCCTTTCCAGTGCATATCTCCTTGAAAGTCCTACTAATACTAACACTTTTCAGATCCTCTTTTCATCAAGTTTTATATGTAATGTGTATATTAGAAAGTCTTTGGGTTGTCTCTTGAATACTTGACTTGAGAAAGCTCTTGAGGTACATCCTTAAATTCTTGTTTGCAGTGTTCATGATTTGGCCCTTGTGCTCACAGCATAGTCTAGAAGTTTATGGATGAAGATATTTTCTTGATAGTGAAGTCAAGAAGGGCTGTTTTCCTGAAAACAGCTTATTGAGTCTCATACTGTTTAACATCTTCATCGGTGATCAGGATAGTAGGACAGAGTTTGCAGATGCCATCAAATTGGTGGGAATGGTTGATATGCTAGAGGACAAAGCTGGGCTCTTGTTCAGGTGAACCTCAGCTTTCTGTAGGAATTGGCCAACATGATCCCCCAAGATGCTGTGCAGAGACAAATGTCTCATCCTACCTGTGCATCAGTACAAGCTGAGCGCTGAGTGGCTGTGTAGTAACTCTGCGGAAAAGAACAAGTTGGTACTTGTGGACAGCAAGCTGAACAGAAGTCAATAGTGCATCCTAGGGCAATGAAGGATAGGCTCATAGTGGTGGTATTAGCAAGAGCATAGCCAGCAGGCTGAGGGAAGGGATAATAATGCCCCTGTACTTGGGACTGGGAAAACCACATCTGAAATCCCATGCCCAGTTTAGGGCAGCCCAGTACAAGAAGGATTCTGGCAAGCTGGAGGGAGTCCAGTGGAGAGGCCCTAGGGTGGTTAGGGGGACATGTTGTTCTAGGAGAGGCTGAGGAACTGTTATTTATTTAGTATGGCAAAGGCTGAGGGATCTACTTGCTGTCTTCTACCACCTTAAGGGGACTGTAGAGAAAATGAACCCAGATGCTTTTCAGAGGTGCACAGTAAAAGGGCAAGAGTCAGTTGTCACAAGTTGCAGCTAAGGAAATTGCAGCTGTATATGAAGAAAACCGCTAACCATGAGAGTGGTTGTGTTGGAACAGATTGCTTAAAGGGTTTATGGAATCACCCGTCCTTGTAGATATTTAAAATTTGGCAAGATATCTTCTCCCTCAGGGCAGCCTGTGTCCATATCGCTTTGTATAATGACCTGTTCAATGGCTTCTGTCATTGATGTTCTCATTATTCTCCTTGATCATCCTTGACTCAGAAATGTCTCCTTTTTTCCACCCAAAATCGGTGTATTTCTGGTTACAGGAAAAAGAGCAAAACTTGTCAAACGAATGTTGTTTCTGCTTAAGTTTGTTCTCTCATCCTGGTGATACTCCCCTACCTCTTGCCTTCAAAACTGGAAATCATCGTGTCTGATTTCTGGTTATCCTTTTCCCTGAGGACAGAGTTGAAGGCAAAACGCTTCCATGAAGTTTTTGTTAGTTGTGTAAAAGCCTACGTAACTACTTTGCTGTATTTTGGACTGTGTTTATCTCTTCTCAGGTTGACATCTTGAGACATTTAGTGCTGATAGTTAATTAGCTTATTCACATTCTATTTTATTTTTATTATATCAGGTTGGTTGGCTTTTTGTTTTGTTTTTTTTTTTTTAAGAACAGATTACTGATAGAAACCTCTACTCCATGCAGGGTAGAAGAATGGGTAGGTGTTGGAGACTAATTAATATCTGAATTACTAACTTGTACGTCTTTTAGGAGTCAACTGAACTATGAAAGGGTATCCTTAGATCAGAGGACAGTTGTGGTCAGATGACCTGGTCTGGAGATAAAGAACGTTATTGCTTCTGATTACTTTTTTCTGGTAGATCTTTCTCACTGCTGTCTGTTTTTTCCCCTCTGTACCTCAGCCTACCAGTACAACTGTGTACGTAGTTGCTTTCAGTCTCCTATCAAAATCATCTGGGTTTGACACAACAGGTTAGATGATGACTGTATCTGCAAGCAGCTTTCACGGGGCAGTAGCCTGGGCAGGAGATGTTACAAACCACAGGGATCCATAACGTCTTACACTTGGCTCAGCTGCAGTCAGAAGCTTATCTGACTGTAGGCTTACGTGTCCACCTGGGGAAACTAGTAGAGGCTAGGCATTGCACTTCCAGTTCCCTGTCTGTATGTAATTCATGTCTTTCCTGTATGGATGAGCCATTACACATTAAAAAAATGCTTTTTTTGTTGTTGTCTTAAACACATTATATGTTATCTGTATCTTAATCTAGAAGGCAAGTTTTCTAGGTCAATGAATTATTGTGAGAGTAAGCATTAGATTTAATTATGATCTACTTAGTCCTGCACTGTGCAGAGACTGAAGTGTCTGTAGCAACCTCTTACCTCTTGTGGTATCTGTGCCAGTGTTCTTTCATGTTATAGCAGGTCTTCTTTTCAAATTGGAGGTAGAAAGATTGAGTAGCTTATCTACACTGGACTACAGCTCTTAAGTCTCTTTGGCTTTATGCCCATTCTTACGCTAAGATCTAGGCCTGTGCAAGGGTTTGACCTCCCAGCTTCCCTCAGGCTGCAATGCCAGCTCTGAGCATAAATGTTCCTTAGGAAATGCAATTTGTGTTCTCTTAGATCCAGAGGAACCGTCAAAGTGACTGTGTTATAAATGTGCTCAGCTTGGTACAACTCTTAACTTACAGTCAGTCTTTGATGTATGCTTATTGTGAAGGAAGCTATACGATATTGCCTGTACCCAGCATACACGTTACATCTTTGAGCAGTAAACACTTGGTCTGTTGATCTTGCAGGAATTTCTCCCATAAGGGAGGAAGAGGGACTAATATATCTTGATCACTGATCTTCCACTGGTCAGCTAGAGACAGGACAGTTCTATTAGAGAAGAAAAACCTATAAAGAAAAGGTCTAATATTTTAAACATATTATAAAAGTTGTTTGATTCTTTTTCTGCTAAATCCCGAAGCCTGCTTTATTTGGAGGCTTTTAGCCTTGAGGTCAAGTCATCTTTGCTCTTACCCAGAACCGTACAACACTGCTTCCTCACCTAATCCTTTTTTGTGTATTACAGAAGAAAGTTTTACTGTTCACCTCAAAGGAATGTGCAGTTGGCATGTCTATGGGTATCTGTGTTCTATTCCTTGAGCTGTTGTGAGATGCCATTGCTGGAGTCCATAGCTCCAAATTAGTGTAAGGAGTTCTTGCCTCTTTTGGACATAACAATAGCTATTAGCTATTAAATAAAACCTATTTTCCTCACTTAAGGAAAAGCTTTCTTAAAGGAGAGGGAGATTTGTTCCCTTGCCCTCTCCCTTCTTACTGTACCCAAATAGCTGGGTGGATGAGCTGAAATACTGGGATTTCTCTTCCTTCATCCACTCAAGCTCTGCTATTTAAAAGCTCCAGTGGAATACCTAGTTGGACTGTGATGATCCAGCTCAGCTTATCATTTGCCGTTGTCTTGCTGACAGGCTGGAATTGCAAGCTTCCTTTTTGTTACTTGATTTCTTTTAGAACGGTTGTCCTGTGCTGCAGATGAAATCGCTGCCACCAGCTGTAACACTGCCTGAACAGTGAATGAAACTGCTGTATATGTCTGATGCTGTAAGGATTTGTAATATATACTTTTTTCCATTAAAACTGTAACTTGCAAGCGTTTCAGGGTGCAGGTTACCTCTAGCTGTGTGAAATTCTAGTTTTAAGATAGTTTCCTTTCTCAGAAAAACCCTTAGAATGAGCATAGGGATAAAGGAAAAAGACTTTGGACTATTAAAATGTACAGTCACAGGCTTGAAAATAGGAGCGTGTCTGTTTGCTATGAAGCCCTTCACAGCGACGTTGGGAATCCGGCGTGAGGACCTGAGCACCATCCAGCCAAAGCGAAGGAAATCTGCCAGTTTCCACTGTAGTCTTTTTTTTTTTTTTTTAACAACTGTGTGCCTGTGAGGAGAGTGAGGGATTTATGAGTTCATGTTTTCCAGCAAACTCCTGTCTTGAGGGTAAGATTGATTTGCCCTCTTGCCAGAAGAGTCTTTGCCCCACAAATTGATTTTGTCAAATGCCTACTGCAGCTTTCTTGTGTGCTATTTATAGTTCTCTGTGCTGTGTAATAGTGATCCCATAGTCACTCATACGGTTCTTACTTGCTACATCAGGATAGAGTTAAACAAGCAAAGATCTTCTTTTTAAGACACTGTTGACTTCTGAATGATCTTGCTTTTTTAAAGAGGAAAAAAAGCTACAAAGGCCACAGAAACTGCATGAAGAGCTTATCTAAAGACCAAATATAAATATGCAAACTAGCCTTTTAAGCAGGTATGATCCAGGTATTTATGGTATCTTGAGTTGATGTGGTTATAGAATAAAGGAGATGGTTATTCAAAAAAGGATTTAGACATAGCTGTAGGATACTGTATATAAATAAAGGTCTTTAAAGCACTTGAGATACCACTGAGATATTTTATGGCAATAAAGAAAACCTCTCCAGTAGAAGATGTTTGCTTCTGTACCAAATAGACTGCATGGGGTAGACGAGCTGAAGTCACTGCACAACGCAGCTGTAAAGAGAATCCAGTGGAAAACTTCTTTAGCCCTGTCACAATGATAGTAAGGGAATAAATATCCTTATCATAGAAGTTCCTGTAGTATGAAAAAGGCTTTGAATTTTTCTTAGGATGGGAAGAAGAAATGGTGCTATGGAGAGCAGTTCAAAGGTCTAATTTCATTGAGATTAGGAATGCAGTTATTTCTTCATTTCAGTGTTGAAAATTATGGAGGGAAAAAGATTACAGTTACTATTTTCAGGTTTGAAACTTTTTTGGCCATAGTTTAAAAAGGATATATATTTTGTTAAACAACATGACCGATTAGAAACCAGGAAGCTAATGTAAGACTGTCTGTAATAGGTACTTCAAGTGACTTCAAGTATGGACTGCTGCCGGGTACTTCAAGTGACTTCAAGTATGGACTGCTGCCAGAGTCTTGGCCAAAAGAAGCTTGGGAAAATGGCAAGTATATCTGATGGAAAGGAGGTTGTTCTTTGCCTCTGATAGGGGTTCTTTATCTTCTGTGGCACTGCTGGTAATACTTGATTAATTTTAGAGATCTATAAGATTAAGTGCTTGCATAATCTTCTTCCATATCATTTGCCTTTCTGGAGAATGGTAATAAGAGTACTTCCTTGGAGGGAGAAAAAGGAATTCAGATGTGTGGAAAAGTGAAAACAGAGCATGATTCATATCAGCTTTTGTATTGTGCCTGATTATGAAGATACCTGAGGTCTTTAATGATTTAATAGCTTTTTCCCCTCCCTTAGTGAGCTAACTACAGATAGATGGGCTTTGAAATCAAACACTAAGATGATGACAATACAAAGTTAAATATAATTCTAAAAGTAGTGAGAATTACGCTCAGAGATCTATTAAAAATGCAAACTTCATTGCAGTAAAGGTTCTGAATTCAATTGTCATAACTAAAGCCCTCTTCAGCCAAACCTCTGTTATATTACCTACCAGTTCACAGCTTACGTGCCTTTCATGGGCACATAAGCAAGCAAGCAATTTTCTGTAATTATTTTTGTCTGAAACCATACAAAAAACCCCACCACATCTAATGTAATTATAGCTAGATCCTTAAAATACGTAAAATCTACAGTAAAAAGAGGATGTTAAGGACTTAAGGAGTAATGCCTACTTCTTCTCTGTAACTTTGAGCTATTACTGGGCTGTGGTTTATGGTTTACTTCAAGTAATTTGTTTTTTACGGTGGAAGAAATTGGGTCATCAGAAGGTAAAAGTCAGTAGTAGGCAAGGGATTAGAATTTGAGTCTTAGGAGGTCTGTGTGTTCTTAAAGCATTAAATTGCCATCTACCTGATGTCTGCCTGTCTGTCATTACTCCCATAGATTTGTAAGACTGTAATTGAAAACCTTTTTTTGGAGTTTTTTTCTTCATGTAAGCCAGTATGTGACATCATGTTGCCATGCAGCTTGCATGAGTGCTCCAGTATCCCAAGGCAAACTTTGGAATATTAGCAAAATTTAACTTCTATGTTATGATGGGTTTTGAAGCTGGGAGGAGGCATCTTAGATACAGGTGTGCAGGCCCAGGTATATAACAATTACTTTTGCTTTCTTCCTGCCAGCAGGAACATTAGAAACTCTTGTGCATATAATCATGCAGCCTTAGCCAGTGCTTTTTGGGTGCCCCTAGATAATTTATGAATGTGATTGTAACTATCTGACCTGTAGTAAGTTGAGTCAGTATCCAAACAATCCCTGTGTTTCTGTGCAGCCTTCGTTGCAGTCACACCATCCTCTGCTTTTCATAGTAATAGCAGCTGTAGTAAACCTGTTCTACACATGTTCTTTGAGCAAGTTGTGTTATCCTTGGTCCAAGGGTATGTAAATAGCTCTCTTCCATCATACGGAAGAAGTGGGATTGCTACTTTCAGAAATTTTTTTTCTACTCTTATTTTTTCCTACTCTTAGACCAAAATGGGTAGAGAATAGCTAAGATCTGAACCAATAACTTCCCCTTTTAGCTATTTCAGAATTATGCTGCCTCTCGCTGTCCTACTCCTTTTGTCAATATTTGTTCTTGCTTAGTTATACTTTCTTTTTTTATTTATTTGTAGAGTCAGATCTTGGCAGGCAGTTCCTGCACATAGTTCTAAATAGAATATTGGGAGAGAAGATTGTAACTGTCTAAATGCCACAGAACTAGATGGTTTCTAATCCTGAATAAAGTGTTTTCTGGTATAGGTGACCTCTAGAAAGTGGAATACCACTAACTTGTAGCTAACTAACTCCAATTCATGAAATAAGACTTCTTTGGAAGGATTGATCTGTACTTACTTAGCAAAAATACCTTGGTTACAAGTAGGTATTTTCCCAGCAAGATCACACATGCAGAACCTACCAGTGTTTGTGGTCTGCAGGCAGGCATTGTCCTGGTTTGGCTGATGAAGTGTCATGTGGGTGCTTTATTGTTTTGGCACCTGTTTAGTTTTGTACACCAGGCAGAACATATTGAAACAGGTTTTTTTGTGTTTCATCATCATTTCTCTTGATGGCTTATTATCTTGTAGGTGATTCCTCTGCTTTAATCATGAACAAGTTGAAGTGTCCACACTGTAATTATGTAGCCAAATACAGAAGAACACTAAAGAGACACTTGCTCATTCACACAGGCGTGAGATCTTTCAGTTGTGACATCTGTGGGAAGCTGTTTACTCGAAGAGAGCATGTAAAGAGACATTCCTTGGTAGGTAACGTCAAGTGTGTGTGTGTGTCTATGGATGCATATATTCCAGTAGGTTTTAATGGTTTTTTTCAGATGTTTTGGTATTTGGAAGAAACACTGTTCTCTGATTTGCCATAATGTAAATTGTTTTATCTTAGTCTAAAACGGATGAAGAGAAACATCTCTTTGTGATAACTATACCTCTTATATTCTTCATGGAAAATGCAATATCAATTAAGACAGTCACTGGAATTCTGATAGAGATAAATTCAAGATGATTTTGAAAGTGACGTGATAAAGAGATGCAGTATATGTAAGTATTCTGTAGATAATGGAAGGAAATTTTGGCTTGGTGTAACTCCCGTATAATAGCCCATCTTCTCTTCTGTAGTGCTGCATTACCATTTTCTGTGAGGACACCCTGTTAATCAGCAACTGCACAAATTCCTGGGGTAGTTCTGAAATAGTTATTTTACAACTAGCCAAAGCTATAGTATAGTATCTGATTTAAGATTTAGGGAAGAATTAAAAATATGTGAGATGCAGAAAGTAAACGTCCTTCTGACTTGCATTCTACTAATACCATAATCAAGGGTGGAGCTTACCCCGTCCTGTGCATGTTGCGTAACTCAGGATTTGACTTGAGTACTGTTTATCTGAAGATCCAGAGAAAGTATTATCTGTCTTGGGTGTTTCGGAGGTACTTTGTATCTAGCCTGTAAGGAAATTCAGATTCCTTTATATGTATAAAATCCAAGGTGTGTTTTAGGGGAGTAATAAAAGCCAGATCATATTGGTGATGGGAAGGTGATAATATTTCTCCAAGTTGTGATTTTTTTGTTTGTTTGTTTGTTTTTGTTTTGTTTTGTTTTTTTCTTTCTTCTTAAATCCTTGTTTTGCAGATACTCAAAATAGGTTAGTATATGGAATGGGGTAAATTGCACTTCACCTCTCCATTTTGGTAGCTTTCCTCAGTCCTTTGAGAATGAATGGACCACCTTGCTCCCTCATGAAGGTGTTCCATAAGTCTCCATAGCCTCCTCACGGTTGGCTTTTTGTTCCTCAGTGAGTAGAAAAAGTGGTTGTGAGCTTCCAAGTTTTAATGCAGATGCAGAAAAGAGCTTTTGGTGTAAGTCTTCTTAACTTTCCTTTCTAGCTTGTGCTATCATGAAATGGACTTTCTGTTAGCGAGTAATATTATTAAAAGTAAATCATAATCTGAGTCATATCAGGATATAATTCTAGAAGATATTCATAAGACCACTGTAGTAATTTTAAGTATTCCTTATGCCTTTCCTACCTGTAGAGCAGTTTATGTTAATAGCTCCTATGTAAATTTTAGAACCAGCATCTTTCTTATGTTATGGACTTCTCTCATCTTAGCTACACACCTTTCTAACCTGCCACTGCTGCCTTTTCTTCCTCCTCCCATACCACCTGGTGAAGGCTTAGATGTCCAGAGGGACAGGATTACCTATGGTGCTACCAAATCTGCAGGACATTTTTGTCCTTTAGCGTATGTAGGTGACTGCAGCGATGGAGGTACTGGTGGTACAGGGCAGCTCTGTGGCTGGGCAGGTGAGGTGAAGCCATTGCCACCTTATTGGTGGTGATGCCATTTAACACGTCTCAGCCACTACTCTGCTTCTTCCTTTGTGGCTCACCAGAGAAGACAGCAACAGCAGGTAGTAGTTGGTCTATCAGGAAGAGCAGGGTGGGACTTCAGGTATCCGTCCTGCAGTATCTGACCAGGTCTTGTATCTGAAGACTTTTTTCCACTTCAGGAAAAGAGATTAAGTCAGACAGGGTGAAAATAACTATGGAGTTGAGCTCCTGTGTTTTAACTGAAGTTTGGGGGTTGGGGCTTTTCTGTTTGGCTTTTTGTTTTTAAATATCCTCTCTCCATTCCACAAACACCTCAAACATTCTGCTTTGTGTGAAATAGTACCGTAACAAGTCTAGAGGCTGAGGAAAAAAACATGTAGTATCAGCTGTACAGATTAGACAGTGGGACAAAAGTAACTGTATCTTGGCCTTGTTTTTTTCCCTCATCTGGGTAGAAATTTCAGTTTCATCTAAAATGGCAATTTATTCAATGGGACCTCAAATGAGATATTTAAGCACATAGTTGCAAACTGTGGTGGGGACAGAAGAAAGAAGTCTTCAACTTAATTTTTTCCAAGATGATAACTGTTTTACATGATTGGTGCATTAACTTGTACAAGTAACGTACTCCCAAATTCCAAATTAAAATTTATGTTTAGTCCACTTAGTCAACAGCAGCCTTCTAATTTTATACACAGGCTCACTCTACATACAGGACAAAGAATTTCCCGAAGGGACCTCGAAAGATGTTGTTGGGTTTAGTTGTGTTGGGATGGAGGTGCTGAGGAAGAAGGATCTTGCTCTCTGAATTCACACAGAATTGAATAACTGCTGCTGCTTCTTAATGTTTCTAGGACTTAAAATTGTAAAAGCAATTTTCTAAACGAGGTATGATCCTGCGTGCAACCTAAGCGCTTACACTGTTGGCGTTGCTTTTCAGAGCCTTGTTCTGTTCGGTGAATAGTCAGAACATTGGCCTGCTTGTGGAACAGGCAGCTCCTGAGCTACCTGCTGGACAGCGGGCAGGTAGTTTGGTTGTGGGCAATAGCTCGTGTAGTCAAAAGGGATCTCTAGTGGTACTTCTTTCTCTGAACAGCGCTGGGTATCTTTTGGAAGAGCTCAAAAAATGAATCTATGTATAGAATTATTAATCATTTTCTAGTGCTATGTGGGAATGCAATCTGATGTGCCTATTTTCAGCTGTTAATATTTCTTTTCCATAGGTGCATAAAAAGGATAAAAAGTATAAGTGTATGGTGTGTAAGAAGATTTTCATGTTGGCAGCCAGCGTTGGAATAAGGCATGGATCACGACGCTACGGAGTTTGTGTAGACTGTGCAGATAAATCTCAGCCTGGAGGGCAGGAAGGAGCAGACCAGGTGCAGGACACAGATTTCCCTAGGGATGAAGAATACGAGGAAAATGAAGTAGGAGAAGGTGATGAGGAGCTTGGTGATGATGTAGAAGAACAGAACGACCAGTCTCGATGGGATGAATCTGGGGAAGTTTGTATGCCTTTAGATGACTGACAGAGCATATGACTTCAGGGTGCTGCAGATGGACACTAGATGGATTGACTGTTTGGATTTGTGGACTGAAGGCTTGCGAAATATGGTACAGGCTGGATGGTAGTTACGTTGCTGTGAAAAATGTAGGGTCAAAGCCTTATAGCAAAAAAGGATTATTAATTTTTTTATTATATTTGCACAGGACTGTACAGCATACAACCATTTGGTTGAATTATACAGAGTCCTCACATCTACAGTCAGTTATCAAAAGAAAAATGTATTTTTTATTATTTATAGGATATAGCTACTTGGGTCCTATTCAGACATAGTAGTAACTGTACTTATGTTACACATTCATGTATCTGTTAACATGAATGAAGAAAATTGCAACTTGGTATGGAAATACAAAGACAGCTTTCCCAAATCCACTCGTACTTTGTTGGTGAACCAGTGAAGCTAATTTGGGCTGGTGGCTCCTCTTTCCACAAGCATGTCTTTGCCATACAAACCTTACCTCTCCCGTACTCCGATAGGTGAAAGCCAATCATTTAAATGCGCATCACAGATAATGCCAACACATACGGAAATTTAGGTTTGAAAACTTGTGGCTCTATGCTGGCAGGTGGTGTAGGTGATAAGCACTGGAGAAGTTAATAATGGCATTAATTTAGTGGCTGTTTCTTCACAGTTTTGAATTTTCAAGAAGGTGGTCATTGATTCATCAGTTCCAAAATGATCTTGCAGAAGAAATGACCAATAATGACAATAATAGACTGATTGCAGCATGGGTAACTCTTCTGCCACTTAGTCAAGAGAGATAGTCATGCTAAAAGGTATCTGATGTAATAATGTTTCCTCCCTCCTCTGAGGCCCCCTCCTCTCAAACTTCCTGACTTCCCTGGTGTATACCTCAGTCCCACAGAATAAAAATATAAGAAATGGAGAAAGTGTCATATTAAACAACTTCTTGGTTGATAATTTCTTACTTGTCCAGTTTTTGGCTAGTTTATGTGATGTGAATTGGACACTAGGCTATTGTGCCCATCGTTCGTCATTAAAATGAACACAAACTATTTTTTATTCTTTTGTACTTAATGGGTTGTTTCTAGTGTTTAATATAAAACAATTACATTTAACGTGTTGACTTAATTTGCTGGGTGGGGTTTTTTGGGTTTTTTTGGTGGATTTTTTTTTTTAAGAAAAACAAAGTCCAAAGCTAAATAATACTCTGAGTTGTTTACTTTTTGGGATGATACTCCCTACACTCTATTTCAAATTTTCTAGGAGGCATTGAAACTTGGATTTTTGTAGCCATGTGGATTTTTTTTTTTTTCCTAAGCTTGTGATATTGTACCAATGATTTCAGGCCTCTTTCCAAGGGAGGGGAGGGCATTACACCTTCATTTGAACTCCTCTGTGTTGTCTAGCCGAAGGCGAATGAATTCAGGCAATCATTGGAACAATACATCTGATGTACTGTTAATGTCACCATGAGTAAATAAGCAGAGCATTTATTATGACACATAGCTAGGCCAGTGTGACAGTACTGTACAAAAAGCAATCGAGGGTCACCGTATTTTTCAGCTTTGTTTAATTTGAAAATGAGTATATTTTTTCCTATTTTATATCAGGTAACTAAATTATGCTAGTTGTGTGGATAACTCTGAACTATCCTTTGACGGACAGAATATTAATGGTGCTCCATCTGATGACAGTTGGTATGTATTTTAAGAGACAAGCTTTACTGTTGCCCTTTACATCAGTAGAACAGTAAGATAATGTTAAGACATTGTTTTTGCTGATTGAAGCTGAGATAAGTTTGAACTCCAGTTATATGGGAATTAAAATGCTTTTTTTTTTTTGTCATCCACTTGTTTCATTGGTAGTTTCCACATCATTGTAAACCTGACAGATGATTAGTTTTTTGGGGGAGGGTGGGGTGCCTTTTTTTTGTTGTTTTTTTACACTGAAGAATACATCTTACTCTCATTGTTCTAGACTGAAATGAGTAATGTGTAATTCTGGTGGGGTCCAAAGTAGAAATTAGTTGGGCAAGGATGATGCGAATGAAAAAGTATTTTACACGTTAAAGTAATGTTCTGCTTTGTGAATATGTAAGTATAGCATAAAGATTTTTCCATCCCATTTATCCCCTTTAAAACCATAGTTTACAATTGGTAGATCTGTCTATATATATAAATATATATA
>VZZY01013922.1:24511-64158 GCA_013400335.1 Eurystomus gularis | reverse complement strand
GAGAGCGGCGTGGCCGGTTCCCGCCCGCTCTGGGCGAGGTGCTGCCGGGCGTCAGCGCAGGATCGGGCTCCGCCGGAGCTGTGCGGGGGGGGCTGCCCCTCCCTGGGCTAAAACCGTCGATATTTCTGGAATTTTCCAAAATGCAGCCGAAACGGCCTTTGCTTTATCTCTTCCTTCCCCCCCCAAAAAAATCCTCCGACGTGACCCTACCGCGAGTTCAGAGCCGGGCGTTTTGCCGCCCTTGTGCTGCCAGCTCGGCGGCTTCTTCCTCGTCCCCCTCCTCCTTCTCCTCCATTTAACATTTTCATATCCCGAAATCAAGCTGAGATGAATAAAGTCGGGAGCGTGAGCTCAGCAGAAACCATGGCTTTCACATCCCTCTCCGCAGCGCCCGCGTTACCCTGCCCATCGGCGTAGGGGAAAAAAATAGAATCGCGTAGCGGCGGAGGAAGGAGGAGGAAAAACCAGCGCTCTGCTAAACCGGTAGCGAAGCGCTTCGCTGCATCGCCTGGTAAAGAGATGATGAGTTGGAGAAAACGGGTTTCTGGCCGGCTCGAGCGTTTTCCCCACCATTTTCCCAGGGGAGCGGTAGGAAATGACAGGAGAGCTTCGTCTTCTGGTGGCATGCGACGGGCTGTGAAGGCTTAAGCGCGACCTGGGTGAGCTGAGCTTAACCGCGAGTCAGGGGGGCTGTGCTGTTGCCGAAGAGCATCGTCTCTTCGGCCCGGAGTCACGCGATAGTCACGATTTCCCCTGCGTCTTTGGGTGAACTCATCCACTTGGTGAGTTTGCTCGTTTGAAAGCAATTTTTAAATTAAATTAAGAGGATTTCCTCTGCGTTTTCCCCTTGCAAAAGCTCTCCCAGCCTTTACTCTCGCTCCCGGCCCTGATTTTTCATCCCCGAGACCGTTTTGGAAGCAGTTGGTGCGGCTGCTGACGGTAATTCAGCAACGCTGGCACAGGGCTGGTAAGCTTTTGTTTCCTGCGCTATCGATGATGATGCAACTTTTAATTTATTTATTTATTGCGGTCGATAAATCAGGAGGGCTCTCGAGATGTTTCATCTTCATCACGGGGCCTATGGTCTGTTGGTGATGTCTCTGAAAAGACCTTTATGATGATCTTTTTAAAAGAAGGCATTAAAATATAGACTCGGTTTTGCGGAGCCTCAGAGTTATTTTGTCTCTGCATCCACAGCTCCAGTTACGATTTACAAAGTTAATTTTTTTACCTTTTTGAGGGGTGAGGAAGCTGCATTTTAAGGTTTCAAGGTATCAAATGGCTGACGTGACGTCTGCTGTTGCAATATCGTGGCGCTTTTGGATGTCATCTAAAACCCAGACTGGGGAAATCAAACCATCTAAATATTTCATGCCTGAATTATTTTTATTTGGTGAATTTAGGGAGTTTTCATCCCGTTTGCAAGAAAACCACTGAGAATGCGAAGCGTGCGAGGTCAGGCGTGGGGGAAATGTGAAACCTGGGGTTACCTGCGCGGCCTTAATTTGGCTCGTTTTGGGGTAGGGCTGTGCTGGAAATCCTCATCATTCCGCTCGGTTTTGGGAAGGGTGGTATTCAGCTTGGTATGGAAGGACGGATTGTTCTCTGCGTGGCCTGCGAGTCAACAGGGGGAGTACTGGGAGCACTGGGACGGTGCTGGGCCCCGGCAGCTGGTGAGGAAGACCAAGGTTCTTCATTACAGCCTTGGACCAAACACATCACATAGTCCCGAAGCCTCTAACACCTTGAGTCTAGCAAAGCTGTGAGCAAGCGTGAGCCGGGAGGTTTCCAAAGCCATTTTGGGGTGGTTTTTGATGCACGCAGCATGGCCTTTTTCTACCAAATTCTAGTTCTTGAGGTCAAACTAGTGCCGCTTTGGAACGTAAATCCTTTAAAAATACGTTTATTAGGGAGAAAACAAGGTCGTTGAGCCGCTTGAAGTGTCTTAGCTTGATTTCAGAAATTCCTGGTCCCGATGGTTTATAAATAAAGGGGATTTTGGTCCCACTTGCATGCCAAATACTCGAGGAGTCTGAAGACATGAGATGGAGCTGCTGTCTGCAGGGTGAAACCCTGTTAGCTTTAGATGGGTCGTTTTACTGTCAGGTTGAAGGCACCTTCGTTATGAAGCTCCCAGCCTGGTCCTGGACATTGGCTCCCCAAAACGGGCTGGGTGCAGGTTTCAGCTTTAGAAGACGTGCACTGAGGTTAAAAAGAGCATCTCATTTTCTCAGGCTCGGGTCCTACGTGCCTCCATTTGCTTAACTTCCTCTCGAGCGAACGGGATTTCTCTCTTCTCTAAAAAGTAAACACGAGCATAAATATTTAAAGGACGGCGGCTTAAGCTTGCAGATCGGAGACTTTCTCCAGCATTCCTTTGGACAAAAGCGGTGTCGTCGCCGATTTGGGTTGCGTCTGGGGAGCTGCCTGCTCTGGGAAGAAGCTCGCTAATGGTTTGGGCTTCCCGCTGCAAAAATCCGATGCCGTGTCTTCTGGTGGGGTTGTCGCAAAGCTTAGACGTGGGTTTCTTACTGAGTCGTAAGGATGAAATGCTGCTGGTGGGGTGTCTCTCGATCACTGGACTTGGGATTATTTGTAGGGTCCTTTATTCTTCTTCTACAGAAAAATTTGGCCTGCGTAAGCTTTGGGTGTACATCAGGTGCTCAGGGTTGAGGTGAGAGAAACCAAACACGTGAGACTCTTGCCAGCTAATGGATAATAACAGGAAAAAAGGGAAGTGGAATCATCTTTGTTTGCTCTGCGTGACTCTAATATTAAATCTCACCACCGTGTTTGGCAGGTGAAACACCTTGGTGTGATGGGCATCTCGCTCTTGTGGCTGCATCGGTATCTTAACTTCTTCTGTGTCTTGGAATTAAACATGTAAAAGGCAAACTCAGCAAACCGTGTGACCTCAGGAAATATCAAAAGGGAAACGTATTGATCAGTGGCTTTTGGAATTGGGCTCATTTTTGTCAGTCTTCTTCCACCTGTGGTTTGCAGCTTGCGAGATGAGAAGGGAAGGGGAGTGGTTTGAGCTGTGTTGGGTGGGAAGTGTCCAAGGAGGAGAGGATTAGACATGACCCATGGCAGTCCTTGTTCCTGGAGCGCAGCCTTCCAGGGAGGTGAGGCAGAAAGCCCCTGGTGCAGTGAGGTTGCTCGGGGGCAGGGGGGGTGATGAGGCTGGGTCTGCTTCTCGCCCCAGCTGAAGCACGTTGTCCCCGTGTACAAAGCAACCTTGATACCCAACAGCTGGAAAGAGGGCTGAAGCCTTCTTTTTCTTGCCTTGGGAAATTGGTAGTCTCAGCACACGGTGCTGTCATGGAACAGAGTAGGAGCTACCTGAGCTGATGAGGCAGCAAATTATCCCTTTCGTGTGTGTTCAGGTATACAATACGTCCACGTTTGGTGTGGATACTAGTGCTCTCTCCATGTAAAGCGCCCAGATACACGCTGGAGTCCTCCTGGACCGTTCCAGAGGCAGCTCTCCATCCTCCCCAAGGAATACCGCCAAGGTCCCCTTAGCTGCGTTCTCTTGCTGCTACAACCATATAGATGGATCTTAGGAAAACCTGAGCTTTAAAACCAACCCAAACCTTGAATGTCAAGAATTCTTTTATTGTCTTTGGCGTCTACATGGTTGGTTTTGAGGGATGAACTTCAAACAAGTTACCTGAAAATATGTATTTTAGAAGACTTTCATAAGTCTCCTGTCTTTTTATACTTTACATAAATACTTAGTCTGGAATAAAATTCTCCAAAACGTTGACTTTTTTTACTTGCATAAGAACCGTTAGGTTGGTTTCTGCTTGTTGGGTGCACAGGACAACTTCCCTCGGGAGGAATTAGTAAATGATTTAATTGTTAAGGAATGTGGTCCCATTAGGCACTAAATAAATAAATAATTGGGTGCGGGCAGATGATTAGAAACGTAGCGCTTGATTCAAACAGCTTTTAAAGATTCTGAAATAAGTGTGAGGTTTTTGGCAGAGGGAGGTTGTGTTGGTAAATAACCCTTCTGGGGGTTTCTTTGAGAATGTGTGTGCCAGGGAGCCAGTCTCTGTTCCTTAATTCACCAGTTCGTGGAATCATTTAGGTTGGAAAAGACCTTGAAGATTGAGTCCAACCATTAACCCAGCACTGCCAGGGCACCACTAACCCATGGCCCTCAGCACCACATCTCCAGGGCTTGGAAACCCCTCCAGGGATGGGGACTCCACCACTGCCCTGCCCAGCCTGGCACAGCCCTTCACAGCCCTTGCCAGGAAGAAATTGTTCCTCATGTCCAACCTAAACCTCCCCTGGTGCAACTTGAGGCCGGTTCCTCTTGTCCTATCGCCTTTTCCTTGGGAGAAGAGCCCGACCCCACCTGGCTCCAACCTCCTTGCAGGGAGTTGTGGTGAGGGAGAAGGTCTCCCCTGAGCCTCCTTTTCTGCAGGCTCAACAACCCCACATCCCTCAGCCACTCCTCACCAGCCTGGTGCTCTAGACCCTTCCCCAGCTTCATTGCCCTTCTCTGGCCACGCTCCAGCACCAATTGCTCAGTAAACAGGGGATAATTAGTGGCTTTTGCTGCCGCTGTTGGCAGTAAGGATGGGCGAACAACTCTTGCTCCGCGATGGGACTTGGGCAGATGTTGTTTAAAAGCAGAGCTACTGTTTCTTCTGCTTCCTTTCATCCAAGAATAAAGATACAGCCCTGCAGTGGGAAGGGCTTGCCGGGGAGAGATACAGCAGCCAGGCCACCCGGTCTGCGTTTGGGCCACCAAAGCGAGGTGCAACATCTCAGTGAGCAACAAGGCACATGCTACATGCTCCATCCTTCACGTCAAGACCGTCGAAGGCGTGATCTGCCCAGACAGGCGCTTGTGTCACGTGTCAGAAGAGCAGGCTGCTTCGCTGCAGCCATCGCCTCGGATAATCTTATCCAGAGGCGCCTCACCGTGCCTGGAAGGTAGGCGAGGAGATAGGAGGACAATGCAGAGCAGAGGTCAGGTTTGAGGTGCCTGCAGCAGGTCACGAGGAATCTGAAGAGTATTCCTCAACTATGAGCAGAATGAACTGGCCAGAAGCAACTGCACAGTCACTCTCTGGAAGGGACGTGGACTCACGTGCGCTTTTTCGGGCTCAAATCCCTTCACTTCCAGGAGGGGAGCTGCAGGTCGGCCGAAAAAAGGATTGTTTTCAGCTGTACTGTATGTTCTGTTTCTATTCCTCTCCCTCTTTTTGTGCTTTGAACACTTGTCTAGACATTGCTGTTCGTTTGTGGCGAGTGAGGCAAGGAATATGAGGAGAAAAAACCCCAATATATTAAAAAAAACCCCAAACAAACCAAAAACACCTCCAGCAAATGGGGTAAGAGAATGAAACAGCAAAAAAAAGCGAGCACCAGAGTCCATGTCTGCAGTATTGAGAATTCATCCTCCCACCTCAAATTCTTCACTGGAAAGAAATAAGTTCTGAAAAGTGAAAGAAGGGGGGGGAAAAAAAACCAAACCACCCAACGCTGCCTGAATATCTTCCTGTATTTTGCTTCTGTCGAAGGAAGGTGCAGATCTCACCCGCAGTGTTCACTGGCTGGGTTTTTCGCAGCATTTGGCATTTCCTCCGTTGGTTTTCTTCTCTGAGGCGCAGCTGTCCTGCTTGAACGCCGCCTTCATTTTCCTTTTGTCCGGGAAGATGTGAAACCTGAGGAGTTAAAGCCGACGGAGAAGTTTAAACGCAGTTGTTGTAGTCCGACAAATGGCCCCGGTGTGAGATCTCCAGGGGTAAAACCGAACCGTTTTCACTTGCGTGCGAAACTCGCTCAAAAACTCCGTCTAAAAGTAGCTTGGCCTCTGATATCCCTGACTCGAGCCGTGTGGTGGGGAGATCACGATCTTGTCGTGCTGATTCTTAGCGAAAGTGAAGTCTTTGAGAGAATCTCTCTCCCGCCAAGCAAATTTAAAAAAAAAAAGAAATTAAAACCTGCAGACACGGATTTAAAATGTTTTAGGTGCAGTTTTTCTCTTGTAAATTATTTATGTGAGCATGGACCATCCGTACTGAGAAAGGTGTGGTGGGTTGGTGGCTTGGTTCTTTTGTTGTTGTTGGACTATTTTTGGCTGTTTAGATTTTTCTGGGAGCGTTAATCTACATACTTTCCTTTCAGGTATGCTCTTCAGGGGGTGGAGGGGACAAGTATTCCAAAAACTCAAACAATTTTCCTTAGGTGAAGGATCATTACAGGTTCAGATTCTGCCGTTATTAGTGAGGCTCCCGCCAGCTGCCGTTTAATTGTCTAAAGGTGGAAATTCCTGACCGTTAGGAAAGTTTTGTGTATTTACGTGATTTAAGGAGCTGGGTTTCAGGAGGAGAACTTCAGTCTCAGCAGGTAATACTAATTAATAATAAGAAAAAGAGCAACCGTTTTGGTTTCGAAGCTCCATGTGACAAAACAGCTTCATGGGATTCAAGAGAATCATAAAGCTGCGAAGTGAAGTGCATAAATTGAGCAGAAAATAGTGATTTAAGGCCTTGGTGCGCACCAGTGTTGTGCTTGGGAGGCCTTGGGACCCTTTTCCTGGTGGGCACTAGCTTGAGATGGGTGCTCTGGGAACCTGGGAGATGGGAGAAGTGAAATGGAAGGAAACGAAGCTCAAAACTCAGCCCCAGAACTTCCTCTGGGTTAGTTTTGGGTCGTTGCGTTAAGCTGTAGCATCAACCTCATGTGAAGGCCAAGGCAGAAGATGCCACGGAGGACGTGGGTCAGGCCAAGTTAGACCTTCAGGCTTTGAGATGTGTTTTTGCTGGCGTGTCTGAGACCTGCTGCTTCATTCCACGCTTCCAGCAGCTCTGCAAATCCAGGCCTAAACAGCTTTTGGGGATGTTTGGGGTTTAGGGGGAGTATTTTGTTGCTATTTTAGGGTTTGGTGGTGGTGTTTTGTCTTTTTTCCCCCAAGCACCTAAAGATAACCACATCTCTGGTCGCCCAGCAGGAATCATCCCATTCTGTAGAGGCGAGCAGGGAAGTCTATTTTGTGTCATGGCTGATAAGACTATTTTTTAATGTGTTTCCTTTCCTCATTCCCTACATGCCTTCGAACTGCTTCAGAAACAAGGTGTGGGGCTCGCTGGAGCCTTAGCGCAGGCATGAGTTCTCCTCTGCCCGTCTGCAGACTGCCCATTCTTTTGAGTAAAACAAGTATTTTGCCTTTTTTTTTTTTTCTTCTCCTTCCTTTTTAAAATTTTAGTCGTGTCCTGAAGCAGTTAATGCTGCAGTATATGGTTTTTGGGGGGCAAAACCTCCTACGAAGCGGCTGCTGTGGTCCGCAGGGTGCGGCTCGGAAAGGTCTCGTTCCTGATTCCCTTTGCGAGGCCGAGCTGGGAGAAGGGCTAATTATAGAGAGCAACTGGGGAAGGAAGAGAATGGGGTCAGCTGGAGCATCCAGCAGAGTTTCCTTTAAATTAACGGTTGGGCTGGGTAGATTTAACAAAAAAAAGTAAAATAAAACCCCAACAAAACAATGAGGCGTGGAGTGAGAGTTCAACTGCTCTGGTGCAGAGTGAGGTTGGCAGCTACAGCCCCTGTTTTGCAGTTTCGGTTCGATTTAAGTGAAGAACACGTTGAATTAGTAGTTTTATTACTGGAATTGCCAAATTGAATGGAAAAGATAGAGGGAAAACTACTGGTTTTCCTCTGGAACAAGTTTTTGAGTAGCAATAGGTGGCGAGAGCCAATGAAGCAAATCTGCTTTGCCCCAACCCTTATGGAAAATGCATTTTCTATCAAGAAGAATAATTAAATTTCTTTAATACATTTACATAAATAAAATAATTTGAAATCTTTAACATCTTGTTATATTTTGATTAAAACGCACTTTCCCTCCTGCATCTTATGTAAAACGGATCCATTTTGGACGTGTTTTCTCCTTCGCTGGAGAGCGAACCAGGGTTAAGCTGCTTTTTCTTGAGGCTGTTTTATGGGTTGAAAAGTTTTTCTTCCTGGATTTATGTCTGAACTAACTGGGATTAGAGGACACGGCAGTTAAGGAGGTGATGCAGCGGCGGTACGAGCCCTTGGCGCAGAGCTCTGCAGGTGTGGAAAGCCAGAAACCCCTCTGCCAACTGGAATTCGTGCAAGTCAGGGGGAAAAAAAAGCTTTTACGGTGCTCTTACCAGCTAATCCTTTCAGTCCCTCAACACCCCCTCGTCTCCATTTTTCTCCTTTTAGGAAAAAAGCCTTGGTTGGCAGAGCCTCCTTGTTTCTCCCCTGGATTTTTGCTTCCCCGTTGCCGGCCCGCCCGCCTGGCAGCGTGCAATTACCGAGAGTTGCTGTGCAAGAGCAGGGAGGGAGGAAAAGAGAAAGAAAAAAAAAAAGAAAAATCCCAATTTTCATCTGTGCTTTTCAATCCAGATTGGCAAGTTCCTTCTGCCGGTGGCGTGACTCAACCCGGGCTTCCTCGCTGGAGGCCACTTCTGGCAGGGCATCAAAGGAGCAGCCCGGGCTTCCAAACTGGAGCTGAACCAGGGCCTGCCTTGAGTCAAGGTTGTTTTTCTGGTCCTGAGATCTCTCGTTGCGCGGGAGAGGGTGAGATGTGCCCGAATCTCAAGGGAGTTCACGATCGACTCGCCGAATTCCTCCCGAGGGTGAGAAGGGTTTCTTCTTCCTGCTTGGAGCAAGACGTGGGCTTGTCCGGGGGGTCTTGCCCAACCTGGAAAAGGCCCTTTGAGACCAAGAATACAACTGGGAGGACAGTTTTTTCACGTTTTAGTGTTGTTTTTTGTTGAGCTGATACGTAGGGTTTTAGCGTGTCAGGAAATTCTTAGGCTGGGAAGGGAATATTTAGTTCTATTTTTCCTGAGGGTATAGGTCAAGGTGCGCTTTGCTCAGGGCTGCGGTGCCGGCAGAGCCTCCTGCCCTCCTCTCCTTCCTTCTCCTCAGAACGAACAATACAAACGCTTCTTTCTCCTTTTTGCCCAGTTACAGCCCCAGGTTTCTCGCAGAAGCCTCAGCTTCATCATTTGAGATGGATCCCTTGGGTCAAGGAGGGCAACCAAAACCCGTAGGTTAGTGCAGGGCCTTGGCACAGCCTTGGTTGCGGGATCTTCCTGGTTTGTAGGGAGAGAAAAGCTCAAGACAACATGAAAAGGACACGTAAATATTTAGAGGCTGCCTCTTTCAAATGTGTGACGGGAGAGTCTTGGAAGGTGATGAAAGCGGTGATGTGGTTTGGTGTGGTTTTTTTTTTTTCAAGGGTTGGAAGCGGAGCTCGGCGTCCTGAGCTGGCAGAGCAGCCGACCTCTTGATAGTGATCTTAACTTATACACCAGGAAGAGCCTTAGAGGTACGGATAAAAAATGCAAAGGGAATTCAGTGAGGGTGTTTGAGGAGGCAAGAGCAGAGCAAGGCGGTCGCATAAAAATAGCGATTTTCCCTGCGACGTCCTGGCAGGTCGGGGCAGGGCGAGTTGCCTTTCTCCTGAGCAGAAGAAGCTGCTCCACCGGCAGAGAGAAGTGCCTGAGAAGGGAGTTTCACCTCGTTTTTCTTCTGTCTCTGTTGGATTTAGCCCCCTCAGTTTTTATTTGGGCAGTGGCATTTTAAATACCATATCACTCCAGTTCCTCTTTTGCTGCCACATCGCATTTGTGTTCTGATTTCATGTTCATGACAGTCCCCGGCACAGAGCTGTTGTGGTTTTCATCTCACCTTCTTATTCTGCATCTACATCGTGCAATCCCTGGAGCTTTGGAGGACTGCTATGATACTTATATTTAAGTATATCCTTATTTTTTCAGCTAGTCTTGATGCGTCAGGCTGTGCTTTCCCTCTTCTCTTTATTGCACAATTTTTACGACAACTGAGGACTTTTTAAAACCAAGGTTCCTATATTTTTTTTTTTTCCTTGCAAAGTCATCAAAGCTTCCCATTTTTATTTCAGCTCATTTCCCGCAGGGCACCGAGTGGATTTCTTTTCGTGTCTCTGATCTGTCAGCACAACTGTTGAGCAAGTGAATTTCTCAGTTCTGTTTTTGGATCAGCCCTTTAGGTGAGAGCACTAAATCCCCAGGTATTGTGATTTGTGAGGTGTGTCTCCCAGCCACGTTGGCTCTATTTTTAGATGGTGGTCACCACGTGAAAACCGTACCGGAGCGTGGAAAGGCAAGTGAGCTGAAGAAGAGCATTCCTTGTGAAGTCTGTGTTAATTATTTGAATATTTACCTCATTTTGCATGAGTTTGGATTTCTGATCACGCTCGGTGCTGCGCCAAACTTCTTTCCCCCTCCTCGCCTTGTCAAGATGTTATACCCAGCTTGAATTTTCTCCGTTTCCTATGATTCTCGGTTAACCCTCTTTTCAGGAAACTAGTGGCTTCCTGCAGACTATTTGTAGTTGCTGTTGGCCGAGAGAAGCGAGGTGATGTCTGCATAATGGAGTCTGTTTGAGAAGATTAGTGTGGAGGTACCAGGGTGGGGGTGGTTTTTTTGTTTGTTAAAGGCATTGTCAGGTGAAAACCTGCAGCAGCGACGCTCTCATTAATCTCGTTTAGTGGTGTTTGAGGAATATCTGATGCTATTGTCGGGGAAATCTAATCTCTGCTTGAATTAGCCTTTGTAATGAGGCTCCCACTTGATAAGTGAGTAGACAAATATTAGGGCCTTGCCAGCGAGGGCTTTATCCTTAGCTGAGATGAAGCGGTTGAGCTTGAACATAGGTTATTTATGCACTAAAACCAGACTTATCGGCGTTCCTAAATTACCCCTGTCGCAGAGGGCGAGCCCTCCTGCCCCCGAACAAAGCTGGGTTTAGCTAGCTGCCTTCTTCCCTACCACAGAACTACAATATTTCCCCATTTTTCCCACGTGGACAGTATTTCTGGTGCTGCCTACGGCCTGCACGCAGAAAATGCATCAAGAATCCAGTGTCCGTGGGCAGCTCCCGTGTCAGCCCAGGGCTTCCAGTGCCGTGGCTGAAATATGTGCAGCCTACACGGCCCGGCGACCTGGTGAGGAGGAGGGTGACGGGGGCAAGAAGCAGAATGTTGCTGCTGCAAATAAAACCACTTGTCCGTCTCGCTCTGGAGCGGAGAGATCCCAGCGGTTGAGCATCTTCTGCTGTGGAATGTAACGAGTGAGTTGAGCTCCACCAAGCCTCAGAATGTCCACCACGTGAAATGTCCGTGCTCAAGCTGAATGTGAAAAAAAGTGTGAAAATCTTCATCGTGTTATGGAAGATCGAGTAAACCAGTCTCACTTCATCATCTGTAAAGCTGTTAGCTCGTCTTCTCCACTTTATATTTCTCCTAACTACTATTTTGAATGCCCTAGTGCCACTGTTTGGTGGCTTTGATATTCATCAGATTTCATCAAAAAAAGCAGGGTCACGTAGAGCGGATCGTGTCCAGGCAGGTTTGGATCTTTCCAGAGAAGGAGCCTCCGCAACCTCTTTGGGCAGGCTCTGCCACCATCACAGCAAAGAAGGTTCTCCTCATGCTCAGGTAGAACCTCCTGGGTTGGTGCCCGTTGCCCCTTGTCCTGTCACTGGGACCACTGACAAGAGTCTGGCCCCATCCTCTTGCCCGTGCCCTTTAGCTCTTGATCAGATCCCCTCTCAGTCTTCTCCAGAAGAAGTGTTTTCAGTGGACTAATTGACTGGCTCCATGGGAAGCCAACCTCAGTTGTGGCTTTCTTCATTTCTGATCACAGAAAGCGATGGCCAGATGATCCCAGGGAAGGAGTGCGGTGCAGGATGATACCTCCTCTGCAGAATCATGCTGTCCCCCGTGATTTAGGTGTCTTGATTCTCATTTGCTTCAGTGAAAAACCAGCTGGTTTTATTTCCCTAGTGAAGGCTGAGCCAAAAAACCTCAAACCTGAACTCGAACTAGTGAGAGTCAACCTGAAACATGGTGTCTTCCATTGCATGCTCACATGGAGAGCTGTGGCAAGGATCTGCTGGGATAGGATCATAGAATGGTTTGGGTTGGAAGGGACCTTAGACATTATCTAGTTCCAACCCCCCTGCCATGGCAGGGACACCTCCCACTAGACTAGGTTGCTCAAAGCCCCGTCCAACCTGGCCTTGAACGCCTCCAGTGATGGAGCATCCACAGCGTCCCTGGACAACCTGTGCTGGTGTCTCCCCACCCTCGGAGTGAAGAACTTCTTCCTCATTTCTCATCTAAATCTCTCCTCTTCCAGTTTGAAGCCATCATCCCTTGTCCTATCACTACAAGCCCTTGTAGAAAGTCCCTCCCCAGCTTTCCTGTAGGCCCCCTTCAGATACTTGAAGGCCACAAGCAGGTCTTTCTGGAGCCTTCTCTTCTCCAGGCTGAACAAGCCTCACAGCAGAGGGGTTCCAGCCCTCAATCTGATCCAGATTATTTATAAAACCAAATTAGAAGCGTGTTTTCCATGGCTGCTTGTCGCAGAAGCCTTTCTGATTTATATTCTTGCATCTTTTGCATCCGAGATGAAAACCAGCGTGGCAAAAGGATGAGGTTCGGGGTGAGCCGAGCCAAACAGATGCACTTCAGAAGATGAAACCTCAATCTTGGATTTACTGAGCTCATTTCCTAGTGTCATTACTTTATCCGGATGATGAATGTGCTGCAGTGGTGTGATCCTACACCGAATATATTTTTAAACATTTTTTTTTCACGCTCCCTTCTGTTGATCACATCATGTAGCCAAGTTAATGGAGTTGAGGCCGTTTCATTTCCATACCGTGTGTTCTCTAAGGCGTTTTGCAGGGATAATTATGATTATCTATTTTACTTTACCATATGCACTCAGGTTTTTCAGGTAACAGAATTAGACGTGTTCTTGGAGAAGCTCTGAGAAGGTGAGGTTTGATGGGGCTTTGAGCAACCTGGTCTAATGGGAGGTGTCTCTGGGTTTGAAGGAAGCTTAAAGATCATCTAGTTCCTGCCCTCCTGCAGTGGGCAGGGACACCTTCATCTAGACCAGCTTGCTCAAAGCCCCATCCAACCTGGTCTCGAACACCTCCAGGGATGGAGCATCCACAACTTCCTTGGACAACCTGTGCCAGCGTCTCACCACCCTCAGAGTGAAGAACTTCTTCCTCATTTCCCATCTAAAACTCTCCTCTTCGAGTTTGAAGCCATCACCCCTCGTCCTGTCACTACAAGCCCTTGTGAAAAGTCCCTCCCCAGCTTTCTTGTAGACCCCAGGTTATGGAGTATGAGGATGAATAACTTGGTCTTGTGCTTCACTCTTAATTTCAATAAAATCCCCAAACCTCTGTTTCAGAGAAAAACCTTTTTAAGAAGGCAACCTCAAAAAGCCGTCATGCTCTTAGAGTTGTCTTTCAAACCTGCACATTCTTTAAAGGTCAGGGTTAAGGATGCTTGTTTCAGGCAAATTGATGATGACTTTCACCACAGACTTAATTAGAGAGGCTCAAGGAAAGTGGAAAATCCGTGAGACTCAAGCGTAAAGTCCATGAGGACAACCAGCAATACAACAAATGGGTTCCTGTGTGTCTGTCAGACCCCAAGGAGTAACAGCTCAAAAAAACATCAATGCCCTTAAATGTCCGAGAAACGTGAGGTTGTTTTCTGCCTCCAACCAAGGTGTAGCTAAAGAGAACAATCCAGAAAAAGCGTTTTTCTGTAGAAAATGGCTTTTGGGCTGAGGGTGGAAGGATAGGATAAGGTAGGAAACAGGTTTTCTGGCCTGGCAAATCAGCTAAATCTCAGCTTTCCGATTCAAATCGCGGTCCATGATTCCTGTGCGTGCAATATAGTGGACTCGGTGTCTCGGGGAACAATGATTTATGGGGGGGGGCATGTGAGGATGGAACCATTATGAGCAGAAATAATTTTTTCATATCATCTTAGATCTCTCTCAAAAAAATAATACAGACTGTGTAAATGTCAGCGATGAAGTAAGATCTGTTTTGGTCGGCTCCGAACACTGCACGTGGATTAGCAATAACTTGGCGCTGATCTGATGAAGGTCCTAAAACCTTTCGGTGTGAAATCAGAATTTCCCTTTTAGTGCATTTTTTCATTCTTCCTTAGCGTATTTTTACATTTGCAGGAGTTCCCCACCCTCACCTTCCTCCGACCGTCGCTAATCCAGGGAGCTCTTGGCGCATCCTGGCTTCTCGTGCCTGATGAGAGCTGAGAGGCAGCATCTGCTCCGGGATGGAGCCGTCGTCACCGCAGGGCGATGGGAGAGACCACGGCTCCTTGGTGTGTTATGGCCCCGGGCACCTCCCTGTCATGTCCTAACGTTTCTAATTCTGCCGGGGAAATGGTGTTTAAATAATTGCAAAAACCCATCGGTTAAATCTCATTTTAAAAAAAAAATATTTCATTTTGTTGCTGGATCCCCTCTTCACCCACCGCCACCCCTCCCCGTTTCATACTGACCTAGCTTTGCCTCTGGCGAGAAAATTGAACTCATTTTGTTGACTCGTCTTTTTAAATACTCGTTATTGGATTTACCCGGCCTCTTTTTTCCGACGTGGGGAGTTGTGCTGGCCTTGTGCCAGCTCCGTACTCCATCCTCATCTGAAAGTGTTCGGTTAAAATGATTTATAATCCCTCTCACCTAACTTGAAATAAAAGGGTTCTCGTGAAACTTCCAGGGATGTCGATTTAATTGGGTGCTCAAGTGTTTTGGAGTGAATCCTCTGACTATGGAAAACAGACAAGGTGCATGCACAGGACTGCAAAGCTTTCAGCTGAAATATGAATAACGGCCGAAATATTCATATTTCAGCTGAGATATTTGCAATGTTGCTGAATGTGAATAAGAAAAACAAATCACCTGAGAGAACTAAGTGGTATAACTGGGGTTTTTTAGCTAGGTTTATAGAATCATAGACTGGCTTGGGTTGGAAGGGACCTTTCAAGGTCATCTAGTCCAACCCCCTGCACTGAGCAGGGACATCTGCAGCTAAATCAGGTTGCTTACAGCTCCATCAGGCCTGACCTTGAGTGTCTCCAGAGATGGGGCTACCACCAGCTCTCTGGGCAACCTGTTCTGAAGTTCCCCCACCCTCATAGATGTTGGGAGATGTTTTTGTATTGATGTCTGGTGACTTCAGGGAGAGGTTTGTGATGTTACAGCGTATTTCATAGTGGCAAAAAGTACGGTTTCTCTGTTAGGACCCACGTCTGAGTCTCCTCAGTCAGATTCTAGTGTTAAGGAAAATGCTGTAGATGTTCTGGGTGATGACTTGCTTGTGGAAAACCTTTTAGGTCTGGGTATCGTGGGGTGCCTGTCATTCCCATCTCAGTTGTCCTTCATGTAAATAAAAGGTAGGACTGAAAGCGGCTGCGTTATGTGAGCCTGCTCCACTGCTGTCAGCATTGCATTTCAGGTTCTTCAGATAACACACCCCTGACCTTGAGCGTGTCCTCTCCCCTTCCAAGGACAGAGGTGCTGGGCTGGTGGGGCGTTTGGTCTTCAGTACAGGTCTGTGTCCTCTCCAGGGCGCAAGCTGGTGTTTGTGCTGGGATGGAGAGATGCGCAATGGGCCTTGCTTGCTTTTAGGTGGACTCGTGGCCTTAGCAAAGCCTCCTGCGTGCTCGTGTTTCTCATCACTATACGCTGATGTTCAATATACCTGATAAGATACGAAGAGTCATAGAGTCACAGAACGGTTTGTGTTGGAAGGGACCTTTATAGCTCATCTAGTGCAACCCCCCTGCAGGGAGCAGGGACATCTGCAGCTAGAGCAGGTTGCTCCGAGCCCCGGCCAACTTCTAAAAGCTTCAAGAAATTGTTTATAACCAATTCGCTGCAGAGCTGGTAAAAGCAGAATTGGTTTCTGTTATCAATGGCACCTTAATACTAGCAAAGAAAGTATCTAAAATATCTTACTGAGGTTCTTTACAGAGGAGGAGGCTTAAAACCCACGTGTCCTGCAGGGTCTGGAGGGATGTCCATGTCCCCTCCCCTGTGTCAGGTGGCATCAATGAGTCTTCCAAATTGAGATAGGGAGATCGCTGTATGTTTTGTGGGGAAGAGGCGCCTCCGCTTCCCCTGGAAACATGGCAGAGAAAAACTGGGAGAGACAGCTCGGCACGTGGTGGAAGGTAGAAGGTGAGAGGGCCTCTGGATGATCCACTGGTTGCAATTAGAGCAGACGCCGTCACTGGTGCTGCTTTGTGAGCTGCCCGGCGGTAAATGCCCGACCAGCTGTCCAAGCAGACCTGGCTTAAAAGAGCTTCTCCTTCTCCCCAGGATGTTTCTACTTGGGTTCTGGAATTATCTTGAGATGTTTAATCCTTTGCTGCTGCAATCCCTGCCATCTAATTTCAGTGTCCACTGAAGCGCTGAAGTCATCCCGCTGCCAGTATTGTGAATATTTTTATTTTTGCTCCTCGATCTCCAAAGAAACCAGATCTCCGACCTCCAGACGAGACGGTTTTTCTCGGAGTATAATGAAATACAATTGGCCTAACTCTTACCTTATTGGACTAATAGAATGATTTCTAAAACAAATTTATTTTCCAGAATGTGCTTTTAAGTTTTATTTGCTCAACAGCTACATTCCTCTGCCACCCTGTTTTGTGCTGAGGTCTGGCTTGGCCGGTTGAGGTGGATGCAGTTACCAAGTCCCAGGAATGAACTGGTGATCCGAGCTGCTGTGTTGTTCTAGCTTTTGCCCAAAGCTGAGAAGATTCAAATGAAATGTGAAGTCCACGTAGGTCTTTGTCTCCCGGTGTCATCTCAATCCTTGTCTGTAGGTGCTGCTTATCCTCCTTGTTGGGTGGCCGTGTGGAGTTACCTGCTTGGCAGGTTTGGAAATCAGGTTGCTTCCTTCCTAATCCTTATCGGTGATGTACAGTTACTGACAGGACAGGCTGTGATGGCATCAAACTGGAAGAGGGAAGATTTAGATTAGGTGTAAGGAAGAAGTTCTTCACTCTGAGGGTGGTGAGACCCTGGCCCAGGTTGCCCAGGGAAGCTGTGGATGCTCCATCCCTGGAGGCGTTCAAGGCCAGGTTGGATGTGGCTTCGAGCAACCTGGTCTAGTGGGAGGTGTCTCTGCCATGACAGGGGGTTGGAACTAGATGATCTTGGAGGTCCCTTCCAGCTCAAACCATTCTATGATTCTATTGCGAACAAGCTGTCCCTTGGGTTTTAGACCATCAATATTAAGTAGTGAAATAGCAGCCTTGAAATATTTTGATGACAAATTATTAAATACTTGGATAACTACTTTCTTTTTTTTTCCTTCTCTTTTAGATGTTAACATTTTTCAGGAACTCCAAAGCTTGTCCTTGCAGGTAGCTGACAATACTTTTAGTGAAGCTGTCATAAATCCAGGGATTTTTCAGTACTTCTTGGATTGTAGGAAGGGATTTGGTTTTGGTTTTGGGTCCTGATGCATTCAGAACGCTCCTCTTCGAGTTGAAAAGCAACTCTTGTGTTGTGGCACTTCCCTGACAGCTTAATTTTGAGATCAAATATATTGTTTTGTGGTTAAAAGCAACATCCTACTTGTGCCCATGTAAACTATCATAATATTGAATGAAAATTTTGCATAAATATGGCCTTTAGAAGAAAAAGTCTTACTTTCTTTTTCATAAGCTAATTTCGGGAAATCTTATTTAAAATGTGACTAATCCTGTTTGGTGTTTGTTTCCTTTGGGTTTTGGGTCTTTTTTTTTTTCTTTGTAAGATAACTCGGCAGATCTGGCAGTGCAGTTTTAATGTTCTTCTCCCTTTGATGGTGTGTTTCTGCGTGCTTTAAGATCCCTCCTTTGTGCTAGCAAGGCTGTAGAGAGAATGTGTAGCTTGCTACCAGCTGGACATCGGCTGGGATAACAGGATCGGGTGGTTGGCACCTGCGTGGACCAGGGAGCAGGAGGATCCTTTCAGGTTGGCATCACAAGCTTTTTTTGTCATTCTGCGTTGAAAAGAAACACTAATTTCGAAGGATTTTGAAGTGCTGCCTTTAAAGGAGTAGAACCTGTCTATATGGTGTGGCTCTAACGATCTAATTTCTGAAATATATAGGTTAGAATCAGGGAATTGTTTTGGTTGAAGAGACCTTTCAAGGTCTCTCTTCAAGTCCAACCGTTCCCCCAGCACTGCCAGGGCACCACTAACCCATGTCCCTCAGCAGCACATCTCCAGGGCTTGGAAACCCCTCCAGGGATGGGGACTCCACCACTGCCCTGCCCAGCCTGGCACAGCCCTTCACAGCCCTTGCCAGGAAGAAATTGTTCCTCATGGCCAACCTCAACCTCCCTTGGTGCAACTTGAGACCGTTTCCTCTTGTCCTGTTATGTGACACGCTGAGCTGTTTCAGATGCTGAACTTGGAGAGGAGGCAGATGACACGTGACATCATCTCTTACTTAATAGAAACTTCAATCTAGTTGCGAGCAGCTGCTTTATTTCCTGATGAGGTTGCGTTTAGTGCTGCTGAGAGCTGACTTTCAATTCTTGCCGAAAAGATGCTTCTCTTTGGGGAAGTGGTTTCATCCGCAGATAGAACCGGCAAGGAGGTTCCAGTAGAAGGGACAAACCTTGCAGGCATTTTGTGGTGAGTTCAGGGTCACCTTTGTTTAAAGAGGATTTCCAAAGAACGAGGATGGGCTTGTGCGGAAGACAGAGCAGAAAAATTGGAGATTTAGCTCTTTAACCTCTCGTTCGTGAAAAGGTATGCTTCTAAAAAATGGGATTTGGTGTCTGCCCAGCCAGAGTTGCTTTTTATCATTCCTTTTGATCTTGAGGAGTGTGTATCCCATCGGTAGGGAAGCTGAAAATGTCTTTCTGGCAGAAGAGAAAGCTCGGGTTTTTGTGTCGCTGGGAGCAGGCAGGTAATCATTTTTGTGACATGTCATCAAATGGCATTGGGAACACTGGAAAATTTTATGTGGAGCAGATGGTTTGCCAAGAAGAGTTTTCTGTGAGAAGGCTTTAAAATCATCCCTCTCTTGCTGTCCCTAATCCTCTATAAAATGAGAGAGGACATCAGTAATGACATTCTTAAATCTTCTCCTAGCACTGAAATTTGGCTGTGCACCTAAGCTGTATTAATTTCTTCTAGATAACATCAAAGTTCTTGAGACTACAGGAGAAACGGCTGAAGTTATCAAGGTATTATTTGACCCAGTATTCAAAAATAACACGGTGACATTCAGTTATGTAGGTTGTCCCTAATTTTTATTTTTTTTAGAGAAATACAGCACAGATACTGTCACTTCCAAAGTGGTTTACTGTGTATTTTGATGTGTGCGTGGGCTCCAAGATGAGCAAGGCTGAGAAACTTTGGTTTGCCTTGGCTTGTGCTAGAAGTGCGTTGGGTTTCATGAGGAAGGAGACCTCCCTACTGTGCATCTGCTGAATGACGTGGTTCTCTACGTCCTTCCCAAAGGATCAATATACTGATGTATTCATCGAATTGTTTTGGTTGGAGGAGAGCTTTCAGATCATCAGGTCCAACCATTAACCCAGCACTGCCAGGGCACCACTAACCCATGGCCCTCAGCAGCACATCTCCAGGGCTTGGAAACCCCTCCAGGGATGGGGACTCCACCACTGCCCTGCCCAGCCTGGCACAGCCCTTCACAGCCCTTGTGGGGAAGAAATTGTTCCTCATGTCCAACCTCAACCTCCCCTGGTGCAACTTGAGGCTGTTTCCTCTTATCCTGTCGCTTGTTATTTCTTGATGATAACATATAAAAATGCAATTTTTTTTTTAAAATAAGCTGCCATTTATTTATCTTCTCGTTGGAAATCTTCCCGTGGAGCGATACAGTAACATCTCGGAGCTGGTGGGATGTATTTATGGAATATTTATTGCTTCTGGAAAGGCAAATGTCCTTTTGCTGAGCTATTATTTCAAGATTGACGCGTGTCGAAGCCATAAGTGGTGCTGGAGCTCGCGCCGCATCCTTCGATGTCCATCCTTTTTAGCACGGCAGAAGGTCAGGTTTCTCTTCCAGCATTAGGAGAGGAAAGATGCTTTTCTTTCCGCAGGTTTTGTTCTCCAAAGCTTTTGAGCTCTTCTGGGGTAGAAGTGCCTTGTCCTTAACGCTGGTGTAATTCCTGCGCTCTGAAAAAGGTATTTTCTGTGTCTATTTTGGGGCTGGCAAGATGCTCCTCAGTGCAAACTCCTGGAGTCCTTGGCAGTGTCTCTCTGCTTTAACACTTCGTATGCTTCATTTCTAACGGGTTCCAAAAGATTTTTATTGTCAGGAGTGTGTCTTTGCAGGCTCCATACGTGACGTTTTTGGCTGCAAAGAAAAATACCAAGAGCTTTGTGAGATAACAGGAAGATCTTGCGTCCGTTGGCTCTTCTTCGCGCGTGCGTTAAAGTGGCACTTGACAGTGATCTGTTCTTTTGGGATATCAGCTCCAGATTCCTTCCCAGTTAGGCTTCCAGAGGCTGGAAAACATCTTGCTATTTGGAACAGGGTTGTTGTGCTTCTGACCGGTGACGACTTAATTAGTCATTAGAAGAAGCAAAACAACCTATAGCAATTATTAGTCCCCCAAAACATTTGGGATAGCTTTTATCCAGCGTTCCTTGCATCCTTCCTTGCTCCGGGACACAGAATTAACTTCCGAGCGCCGACTGTTCAGCGAGTCCCATGAAAACAGCTGATGGTTGCAGTACTTTACCCCCGCTGCCGCTCTTCGGGTCGGGCACACGTTCCAGGAGAAAAGCAGCACTTCAGAAAGGGAGATGCGGTGACTCAAACCGGGAGCTCAAGAAAGAGGAACAGCACAGGGTGAGGTTTTGCTTGCGCTGGGTTTCTTGGGGTGTCCCGGCGTCACGCAGAAACGCCATGACGGAAGCAAAGATGGAAAGCGCTTATCTCATTTGGGTGCCTCAATCACAAGACCTCACCGAGCCTTCCTGTAGTCCCTTTTTTAATTTTCTTTTTTTTTTTTAATCCCTTTGTTCACGCCTCCGGTAGCATCTCCAGCCGGCAAGGCGGGAATCCCGCAGACAAGGGCTTCGTTCACTGCGCAGCCCCGATGAATTCCTTGGATGCTGATTCATTCCCAGCACAGAAGGTGCTTTGACCTTATGGCGAAGAGTAAGCGATCGTGGTGTTATTCACATCCAAATTCAGTTCCTTGTTTGTCAGAACCTTCTGTAACAGCTTCTAGGAGAAATTTGTTTTGCAACAGCTTTCCTGTAATTCTTTTTTTTTCTTTTAGTTTTATTTCTCTTGTTCCCGTTTTCATTTTATCTCAGCTAAAGGGTCTGGTAGAAGCTGACAGGCGTCCACATGAGAGGAGTCAGCAAGGGTGTGATGAGTGTGTGGTGGGTGTGATGTGTTCAAGACCAGGCTGGACGGGGCTTTGAGCAACCTGCTCTAGTGGGAGATGTCTCTGCCCATAGCAGGGGGTTGGAACTAGATGATCCTGACGGTCCCTTCCAACTCAAACCATTCTGTGATTCCATGCGGAGCAAGAAGCTCCCAGGCGACAAGCTGAAACACGTTCTCTAGACAAGCAGCTGATAGAGTTGCCTGAAGTGCTGAATAAAAATGCAGAATATTGGAAAAAAGAGCCTGATATGGCTTTGCTTCGTTTTTCCAGCCACAGGAGAAGCACGGTGGTTAACACTGGCCAAGCCTCGTCTCTCCTTTTATTATGACTCTTGATAATAACAGACAAGAACCAGCTGAAGAATCCAACTTGGACTGAGGACGTGGAGAGGGTTTATCTACAACATCATTTGCGTTGGCAATGCAGGAGATGGGGGTGGACTCGAAAGAGAGGGTTATGGTTTGACTTGGTGATCTTAAAGGTCTTCTGCAACCTAAATGATTCTATAATCAGGAGAGGATTAAGCGTTGTATAGGTGGTAAAATTAATTGATGTGTAAAACTACAGTAACAATCAAGATGTTGAGCATCTACGTGGGCTTCTCTGCCCGTCCAGGACGTGGCGGTTTCTACAGCCCCAGACATGTCAGCCTTGACGTCACAGGGGGCTTATTTCGAGTAGAGGCAGCACGAGGCTCTCTGCTGTTGCAGGAGAGGCACGTGGAGAGCTCTCGTGCCGATATCTTCGGGTGAACTATGTTTAAATTGGCCCTTTTAAAATCAGATTGTTTAAGTTTCTCTCTCTGAGGCATTCCTGCCCCACGCTGTGTTTAACGTGCCAGCGAGTGGATAAATCCAGCCAGCGAGCCCGTTACGATTGCCTGAGGACTGGGAAAGATTCCCTATTTTTGTAGTTCCTTGTCTAGGTTATGGGATGTTATAATAAAACCGAGTGAACTTTGCTTCCAGAATTGCCCCTTCAGCAGCCTCAACGCTGACACTAATCTCTGTTTTTTTCCAAATCATCCGATACTTGGCAAACTCTGTCTGTGATTTTGGGCTTCAGCTGTCACGGATTATTAATGACGGGTACTGATGCTTCCAGTGGACGGTTTGTTTTGGAGTTTTGCCACGTGTTGCTTGTGCTGTCCCTGAGCATGAAAATACTGCAGTTGGTCTTTCTGAATGGAAAAACAAGAGCCTCTGGGTTCCTCAGAAATACCAACGTCCTGTTACGTAGGAGGACACGATTCGTAACCTTGTGCTTGTTTGGAGAGCGCACTTTTTACGTTGCAGGTAGAATTATGTTGGAGTAAAATCGAGCAAAATCGGGGCGCGGGGTCAATTTGAGGAAGAATCTCGTTAATTGTAGAAGTCTTATCGAGGCTAACATGCTTGGACAGTTATCATAAGCAGAGCTTTGCTCCTGGACATATGCTAATTAGCTAATTCTGCTTATTTCGTTGCAAAATTTTCTCCAGAATTCTTTGGGAACTGCCCGTCTGCGAGAGGCTTGTTTGATGTTGAGCAGAGCCAGGCTCGTGCGCATCGGCGGTTGGGAGACCGCAAGCAATTATCTTCATTAATGGCTCTTTGACCTCACATAATACTCGGAGACATATTAAAAGTAACTCAAATTAACACCCCTTTGCTTTCTGACCTCAGTACATTTCTTAGTCATTAGCAGAAGCTTCTGGCGTTTGAGTGGTTTTAGGGAGGACTTGGCTCTTCTGCGCTCCTGGAGTTATTGGGGCTTTCAGCATCTCCATGGGGTTCATGCTTGGCTCGCAGTTCTGCTGGATTCAAGTTGGTGGGATGCAGAAGACACAGATGTTTGTTATTCCTTCCAGAACAAGCATCTGCAGAGAAGCGAGGAAAGCTTTTGGGTAGATGGGGTGGATGCTTTATAAGGGATTTATTGAGCTTGCCCATATTTGACAGGAGGGAGGAGGTAGAAGGGAAGGTCGGTTTGCTTGAGGTAACCAACTGAAAGTCTTGTTTGCGTTTCTCCTGTGAGTCAGCAGTCTTCGGTCCTCTCTGATAACTCCAGTAAAAACAGCCAACCCTCTTGTCCTAAGCTTTGAAGCAAACTCTCCGTGGGGAATTATCCACCTTAAGTGTGGCGGGTGGGTTTGGGGTTTTTTTGCCCATCTCCGAAGAAAAGTTGGTGCTGGAACAGTAGACAAAGAAAGCCCAACCCAGCACTTAACTGACATCATCCCCCTTGCATCTGTGCCTCCACTAAAGCTATAGGAAAGCAGCTGGAGAGCTTCCCAGTAGATAATATATGTCCTGCTACCAAGCCATGCGCCGTGAATCCCTGCCAGATGTATTTCACTGCGACGCATTAATTTCTTTGCTCTGAGTAGCGCGTGGCTGGGGATAACACACTTATATTGAGCTGAAATATTGGAGCAAGAAACAGTGCGACATGAAATAAAGCCTTTTGTTTGAAGACCTCCGAAATCCTGTAGTAAATGAAGTGAATCTCCACATCCCAGCCTTGCGTGGATGTAGATGAGGGTGGCTGTGCTTGAACTGAAGGGTGCGGATCTGGCTACGTGGGGAGGAGCGCCAAGGACAGGGTGACCATGTCAAACACTTCCTCCAAATGCTCTTCCCAGCATGAAGTATCTGAAGCTCAGGAGCTCCCTAAACCTTAACCTTGTGTTCTTTGACTGTTCTTGAGCCTTTTGTTGATGCCTTCAGGGAACTGTCGTCCTTGTGTTTCAAGAGTCATTCTGAACACTGCTCAGGAAGGCCTTTGAAATGACAAGAGGAAACGGCCTCAAGTTGCACCAGGGGAGGTTGAGGTTGGACATGAGGAACAATTTCTTCCCCACAAGGGTTGTGAAGGGCTGTCCCAGGCTGGGCAGGGCAGTGGTGGAGTCCCCATCCCTGGAGGGGTTTCCAAGCCCTGGAGATGTGATGCTGAGGGACATGAGTTAGTGGAAAAATGAGCGACAGCTTGTAGGTAGTTAGATCTGAGTAGAAAGGAGCCTGAGGTGTGCGCTGTGTTTGTGTGTTAAATACCTTCTTGGTTGTGGAGTCTCTAGAGAGATTCCAACCCCGTCTGGACACAGTCCTGGGCAACCTGCTCTGGATGCTTTAGCAGGGGGGTTGGATGAGATGATCTCCAGAGGTCCCTTCCAACCCCCACCGGTCTGGGGTTCTTTGATTTATTCCTTACGGCTTGTTGGTGTGTGAAAACCCTGCTCTCTTTTCAGCTCTCAGTTGGGAATCATCCTTTGCTTTCTTTAAGGGGACTGATAACACCGCTCCAGTTGCTCCATTGCATCTCGTGGTGCACGTCAACCATTTTTCGAGGACCCCTGCCAAGATAAAAGACCTAACCTATTTCTGTTTTGCTTTTTTTTTTTCTTTTAGCATTGCTAACATGATGACCTGACAAGATAGAGGACAGTCCTGACTATGCAGCACAGGAACTGATGGGAAAGAATCCAATATGAGTGTAAATGATGTTGGAGGAAGACGACGCTTTGAGGATAGCGAGTACACGCTGCACATATACCCCGGGAGCATCGCAGAAGGGACCATCTACTGCCCCATCACGGCCAGGAAAACTTCCACGGCCGCCGAGGTGATTGATTCGCTCCTTAATAAACTTCAGCTCGAGAAAACAAAATGTTACGTCCTGGCCGAAGTGAAGGAGTTTGGCGGGGAGGAATGGATCCTCAACCCTACGGACTGCCCGGTCCAGCGCATGATGCTGTGGCCTCGCACGGCCCTGGAGAACCGCATCAGCGGCGAGGATTATCGCTTCCTCCTGCGGGAGAAGAACCTGGACGGGTCCATTCACTACGGGAGCCTCCAGTCCTGGCTGCGGGTGACGGAGGAGCGTCGCAGGATGGTGGAGCGTGGCTTCCTTCCCCAGCCGCAGCAGAAGGACTACGATGACTTGTGCGGCCTGCCGGACTTGAACGAGAAAACGCTCCTGGAGAACCTCAGAAACCGCTTCAAGCAAGAGAAAATCTACACCTACGTAGGCAGCATCCTCATCGTTATTAATCCCTTCAAGTTTCTACCTATTTATAACCCCAAGTATGTCAAGATGTACGATAACCATCAGCTGGGAAAGCTGGAGCCCCACATTTACGCCGTGGCGGACGTGGCTTATCACGCCATGCTTCAGCGGAGGAAGAACCAGTGCATCGTCATCTCAGGAGAGAGCGGCTCGGGCAAGACGCAGAGCACCAACTTCCTGATTCATCACCTCACCGCCCTCAGCCAGAAGGGATTTGCCAGCGGAGTAGAACAGATTATTCTTGGAGCCGGACCAGTGCTTGAGGTAAGATGGAAGCGATACGAGCGTGGAAACTTTTGAATGGTGCAAAAAAAAAAGAAAACCAAACAACCCAGCGCTGAGCAGCTGAGGTGTTGTCATGCCGCTAGCCTGGGATTAGCTGCGGAACGCCGATAATGAAGTCACAACGGTGTTAGCAACGAGAGAAGGTTGCTAACCTTCTTGCCATGCCGTTGTTCTTCTTTGGAGACGTGGCTTGAGGGCCACGTTTTCTCCTCTTCAAATAAGAAGTGGCTTTGGCTAAAGGATGGCGCAACTCATGGATTTTTTTAGGGCTTTGTTTTCTATTTTGAAACCTTTTTTTGGGCAGTTGTAGGCAACGACACCTGCTCTCTGTGTCTGTGTTCCATGAATGAGTCTGAGGACCTGGGTCAGCTTCAGCTCCCAGCAGAAGACTGGGAATGAGAGGAAGGACCCGGGCTTGTGGATACCTTGGCTAAGGATAAACCAACGGCTTCATTTTGCAAAGCCACAAGGTTTTTCTGTTTTCCCGTTGAGTAGGAGGGGCTGAGCTCGTTTAATCTGGAGTTAGCAAATGATTGAAGTCATTTGGGATGGGCTTTGCCCTGAAAAGTGGCAAAGCTGCGTAACAAACTGCAGGGAAAGAAATTTAAAATATTTATTTTTTTTTATATGGCCTACCTGGAGCCTTCTCTTCTCCAGGCTGAACAAGCCCGACTCTCCCAGCCTGGCCTCCCAGCAGAGGCCTTCCAGCCCTCGCGTCATCCTCTTGGCCCTTCTCCAACAGGTCCATGTCCCTCTTGTGCTGAGGAAACAGCCTTCTAGTGTTGTGGTGACTCCCCGTTCTTGCACCCACCGGCGTTTCTCCTCTTGTTGTACAAGAATTTATGGAGCTGCTCCTTGCTGGAATCACTGGGAAGAGGTCAGACCAGTCTCCCATGGTCTGCAGTTAATGGTTGTTGCTGTGGTGACCCAATTAGGTGACCCCATGAATTTATGAAAACTATTGCGTTCCACCTCCAGTCCCATTATGTATTTGCAGCAGAAGATCCCTGGTTATCAGGATCCCTATGGTTCCCCTCCATGGTTCAGGACCTCAAGTTTAAATCTAAATGCTCAGCTCTTGGGTGGAGGGCAGCAACACCAGCACTTTACTGGTGAAGGTGCTGGCCGCTGACTTCTCCCCAGGGCCTGGTGTGTGTGTTGGGTCGAGGTACAAGGGCAGGGATGGACTAGCCCTCTTCACCTTCTTTCCGCAAGCTCTGCAGCTGTTTTTTTTAAGGAGCAAAACCAAGAAATAAATAAGAATCTGAAGCGTATCTGTTATTTCCTTCGCTTTTTGGAAGAGCAGCTTGCATTCCTGTGCTCTGGCAGCTGGACGGCCGCTGTTGCGCGGCTCTCTTGGCCTCCGGGTCTCTTGGAGAAAGTGAGGGTAATCCAGAACTGCTGCTGCTTTGCCAGCGCCAGTCCCGAGCAGCCACAAATCACGCAGGCTTCAAGAGAAAATGCGCCTGCTTCTGCTTTTCCTTCCCTTCCTGAAAGTGCCTAAAAAAGGGATCTTCGGGTCGGATCTGCGGCGAAGGGTTGTGTTACCCGCCACCCCTTGACAGATTTGACCCTTTGATCCCTTGCTTTTGGCGTTGAAATTCACTTCTCTGGAATTTTAGATGCCAAATTTGTCTATTTTGTTTTTTTCCCCCTCTTTTTTCATTCTTCTCCCCTCCTCCAGCCACCTTCTTCCATGCCCTTGTTTTCCCTGTGCGTGTTTAAAATGAAATCATATTCAAATCAGCCTTGTCTTTTAGGAGGAACTTCTGTAGAGAACAGAGCAAATAAGAGTTTACTCGGACCCGTTAATCCCTTTTTCTTTCCATCCTTACGAAGCATCTCCCATAGCACGAGTGTTTGCTCCTGGGAACGCCTTCACCCTTGTGCTCGCACGGCAGGAGCGGATGTGGTGCAAAATGGAGATTATTATTAGTTTTAATCTGCAGCTTCGCTGTTTTCCTCATTTACCTTTCTGGAATAGCCTCAGGCTATTGTTCGGGATTTGTTTTGTGGCCTAAGATTCCTGTGAGCCTTGTCCAAAGAGCCTTGTCCCAGCTTCTGGGGACAGCTGTCGAGGCAAGCTGTTAATACCATCTGAACACGGTGATATCGTCCCACCGTTGTACGTAGCGGTTAGAGACGTGTCCTGAGGCCACGTGTGTCCTTCTAAAATGCATTTGATGCAAGTCCTATGGAGTTTTGCTTTCTTCTGGTGGGCTTTAATAGGTGAGCTTTTTTGTGACAGTGCTTCTTGGAGTGCTTGCAATATGCCTTTTATAGTATCATGGAATGGGTTGGGTTGGAAGGGACCTCAAAGATCATCTCGTTCCAACCCCCTGCCATGGCAGGGACACCTCCCACTAGAGCAGGTTGCTCAAAGCCCCGTCCAACATGATCTTGAACACCTCCAGGGATGGAGCATCCACAGCTTCCCCGGGCAACCTGGGCCAGGGTCTCACCACCCTTACAGTGAGGATCTAAATCTGTCTTCCTCCAGTTGGAAGCCATCACTCCTTGTCCGATCAGTACAAGCCCTTGTGAAAAGTCCCTCCCCAGAGCATTTTGCGCTCTGGCTCTTTTGGTTTTAAGACTGAGCTTTTCAAATTCAATTATTTTATGTAGCGAGCAGAGGAAGAGTTGCCTGTGATGCAATCCAATTCCATTTCTGATAGGCTTCATGCAATACTTCAGGTCAAACCTTCATGATGCTTCATCAGAGTCCAAAAGCCACAATTAAAGGTTTGCTTTTAAAAACCCTAAAATCTCATTATTGCAGGACTTCCAATTAAGGGTAGCGAGATACTGGAAGGAGGTTGCCCAGAGAAGTTGTGGATGTCCCATCATTAGAAGTGTTCAGGGTCAGGTTGGACAAGCTTAACAACCTGATCTAGTGGAATATGTCCCTGTCCATGGTTGGACTAGATGAGTGGAAGGCTTTGAAGATGCTGAGGGGCCTGGAGCATCTCTGTGCTGAGGAAAGGCTGAGAGCCCTGGGGCTGCTGAGCTGGAGAAGAGAAGCCTCAGAGGGGATCTGATCAATGCTGAGCAAGAGCTCAAGGGTGGGGACAAGAGGATGGGGCCAGACCCTTTCTAGTGGTGCCCAGCGACAGGAGAAGGGGCAACAGGTGCAAACTGGAGCCCCGGAGGTTCCACCTGACCAGGAAGAGAAAATTCCTTGCTGTGATGGTGGCAGAACTGGTCCAGGCTGCCCAGAGAGGTTGTGGAGTCTCCTTCTCTGGAGAGATTCCAAACCTGCCTGGACATGATCCTGGGCACCTTGCTCTGGGTGAGCTGCTGGAGCAGGGGGCTTGGATGAGGTGATCTCTGGAGGTCCTTTCCCACCCCTACCATGCTGGGATTCTGTGATCTTTGCAGATCGCTTCCAACCCAAACCATTCTGTGATTCAATTAGTGGTCTACCTGGAGAACTGTGGTTTAGCCCCAGGCGCGTTTTACACCATAAGTTGGTAACTTGTTTGTGTGAACTTCGGACAGTGTTTTAAGACCTTGTTTTCTCTTTAATTAATCAAATGAGTTAGAAACATCCGGCTGACCTTTATCTTGGGAACCCAGTGTGTTTGCATAGCCTGAAACCTTTGGAGGTGAGATGTTGGTGTGCTGCTCCACAGCCTCCCTGGACCACCACCCTGCACCGGTGCCCAATGCAGCAGAAGAAGCAAATGTCTCCCTGGCTCAGATATGGGCCAAAGGTCCCCAGATAGGTATCAGGTGAGGACTCTACCCTCGGTGGTGTCACCGTCAGTAACGTTCTCAACATCTCGTTCGTCGCAAGAAATACCCACGGTGGCATTGATGAAAACCAGACGTGTTTTCTCAGCAGCTGTTTACAGGGGTCTTCAAACATCCCAGCGGGGATTTCTCTCATTTTTGGGGGCTTTGTGACAAGCCGAGGAACGCTGCTGGTGGTGGAAGGAAGCTGTTGCTGCCCTTCACAGCCAAAGGAGGAGAAACCAAGGAGCCCATCACTGCAATCGCTTTGGGAAAAACAGCGACTATGGTTTGTAGCCTGTCTGCAATCCCAGCCTTCGGAACAGCGACCGGCACGGCGTTCTGATTTCTGGAGCCATGCGTGTTGTGTACGGTGAAGTTACAGCTTCCATCTTAAGGCCTACAAGTCTAAAAGCTCCAATTTTTTTCTTATTTACTCTTTATTCCGGAGCATTGGAGGCAAATGGAAGCGGCGGTGATCCCAGGTAGGACCCAGCTCTGCTGGCAGATCCTACCCAGTTAACTCCTGGAGCGAGGAGCCGGGATAAGGTGATGCTGGTTTTACACAGGAAGTTACGGTGAAATGATTTCCTGGCAGGAAAAGTCTTTATCAAATCCAGCTTATTCATATTTCTACTTGGAACAGTGTTAATAGGAGGTAAACTTGGAGTATGTTCACAGTTTTACTCCTACTTGCAACAGCGTTAATGGGAGGTAAACTCTGAGGATATTCACATTTTTACTCCTGCTTGGAGAACGATATTAATGGGGGGGTAACCAAATCCCACTAAAATGGACCTGAAAAAGGAACAATTTAATTCCTGACATTCAGTTTCCAATACAATAATTTTTAAGTAATTAAGTTACGTCGTGTGGCTCTAGAGGTTTTATATCTGAAAAATGGATTTATATGAAGGGGAGAGGAAAGAGATTTAGCTGAAGGGGAGAGAGAAGACTCGTTTTTCTGCTCGTTACTCACTTTCAGTCATTTTTAACCTCTCTTATATCCATTTATTAGTGATCTCCCGTGTGGTCTCAGTTTGGGGTAGGTGTTTTAACGCCGCAGCCAGGATGTTTTCGCTTCTGTCAGTGCCCAGAAAGGTTCGAGAAGGGAGCAGCGCACAGAGATCATACAGATGATGCCTAACGAGGGAAGAATTTGTGCAGGCCTCCGCCGGCAGCAGCGACACAAAGGAGTCATAGAGCAAAAGCTCATGCACCAAATGCTTTTCAGCAGCGTTTTCAAAATGCTGTTATTCTTCAGCCGGTGGGATTTGACAGTTTCAGGCTCCGTATCAAACAGCGTCTTGTTCATCCGTCGCTCTGATGCTGAATTATTCTGTGTTTTCACTTCAGAGCCTTCCTGCAATATCCAGGTTGGTTGTACGGGGAGCTGAGTTAAATATTATGATTATTTTTCATTATTTGCTCTCTTCAGCAAACATTTTGTTACCCTAAAGTCCAACTTATTATACCTGGGGGTAAAAAAAAATGGTTCTTTCTGACCTGAGATGGCTGCAGGAAGATGGATTAGTTATTAAAGCAGGTTTATGCGAAGCTGCCTTGTTCTCCACCCTTAAGAATTAGCAGCGATTTCATTTCCAGGAGGGAAATGCTCCATAAAACCCTTTGCTGGGTGAGGTGCCTGCCTTACAGGGAGCATTTTATTGAACCTACCCGTCCAGGCATCCCTTTTTTTTCCCCCTCCTTCCTTTCTCACTGTCTCTTTTTGGGTGAGTTGTTTTGTTTTGCCATTTATTCGCATTCATACTCTTCCGTTTTTATCCTCTTCTTGAGTTTTCTTCCACTGATCTTTTAGGGTTTTACTTTTCCCTCTGTTGATCTGCATCTAGAGATCTGGATTTGGTAGATAGTCAGATATCTTGTATCTAGAAATCTGGTTTTTAGAGATGTCTGACTCTTGATATCCAGACTTTATGGACCCCTAGATATCTGACTATCTAGATTTTACAGCTATTTATCTATATAGATAAATAGATTTTTATAAATAGTTATATTCTACCTGATCTAGTGGGAGATGCCCTTGCCCATGGAACTAGATGATCTTTAAGGTATTAGTCTAGTCTTGTTCTAGTCGCGGAATGAGAAATTGATGCCCTTGTAGGGGGTTTTTCTTCCCCTCCCTCTCTTCTCCCAGTCAAAATACGGATTTTTGGTTCTAGGAGCATTAACTGAGACTCTTTTGAGAACCAGTATCAGGTTTTACATGCTGGGCTTGGGTGCTAGGTGCTGTACTGCAGCATGGTCGCCCTCGGTGAGGAGCAGAAGAGCCTGAGAACAAGGAGCCTTTGTAGGACAGGGACTGCGCCCAGCTCCGGAGGTAGCAGTTGACAAATATTGGCTTTTTAACCGTTTCTGCTGTTCCCGTGGCTTTTCCAGGACTCAGCGTCCGTGGTGAGAGCATTTTGCTTTGCTGCCCGAGCAGCAATACCCTCTTGTCTGCTCATGGACAAGGTGAGGGTGTCTTACTGAGCTCCATCATTTCCTAGGGCAGCAAATAAAATTTTCTGGATCTGTCCTCAGCGTTTTTTAGGTGGGAGAGATGTTCCCTTCTTATGGATAGCACAGAAATTACTCTTTATAGCACTGACATTGTTATTGTCACTTATTTTATACGCTGGAGAAGGTGGATTTAGTGGTGGGGCCAACAGGGTTGCTTTGAAGACCTCCTGAGCCAACTGCCCCTGCGGTGTATGCACCTTTTTCCCGTATGCTTCCTAGAGGAAGAGGGATTTGTAGAATCACAGATTGGTTTGGGTTGGAAGGGACCTTTAAAGCTCACCCAGCCCAACGCCTCTGCAGGGAGCAGGGACATCTGCAGCTAGAGCAGGTTGCTCAGAGCCCCGGCCAACCTCACTTGTAATGATTCCAGGGATGGGGCAGCGACCACCTCTCTGGACAACCTGGGTCGGTGTCTCACCACCTTCAGTGTCCCAAACTTCTTCTCTCCAGTCTAAATCTCCCTCTTTTAGTTTAAACCATCCCCCCTTGTCCTGTCCCAACAGGCCCTGCTCAAAAGTCTGTCCCGATGCAAAGAAGCTTCACCAAGTGCCTCCTGCTTTGACCAAATAGCTCCTCCACATTCAACAGAAATCAATTTAAAGAAGTAAGGCAACGTAGCGAAGCAGAGGCATGGAAATGGTCCAATTTGTGCAGGCACCGAGGTTAAATATTACATAGAGGTGAAGTCAGAGCTCAGCAGGGGCTGTGGCAGAGGGTGAGGGAACAACCCTTCCCCAAACCCACGTTGCACAAGCCTCGCTGAAGCTCGGGGGCAGGCAAATAAAATCATTGTTTCCTGTGTTTGTGGAAAGGATCTTAACTGCAGGCACCGATTGTAACTCGCTTTTATTCGCTTAATGAAGATGGACGAGGGATAAAGGTTGTGCCAGACAGCTGAGCCCGCGGCTTTGTGCCGGCCAGCGCGGATTTGGACTTTTACGGGCGAAACCTGTGATAGAGGAGATGAAAGGACGAGCTGAATCTTAGGGGTTACTGTTGAGTTTCAGACAGCAGAGGCATTTTGAGGAGCGTTTGCTTTAAGATGTAAAAAGCATTAAAAAAAAAGAAATTATGTCTATTCGGCATCTGTGTGAGGAACAAATTAAGGACGTTTCTGTCGCTGGGGTGGTTGGTGCCCCACGTGCATCGCCGCTTGCTCCTGTGAAGCTTCACGATGTAGGAGCATAGAATTGTTCACGTTGGAGAAGACCTTTCAGATCAACTGTTAACCCAGCACTGCCAGGGCACCACTAACCCCTGGCCCTCAGCAGCACATCTCCAGGGCTTGGAAACGCCTCCAGGGATGGGGACTCCACCAGAAGGAAAAGTAGTTCGCAAAATAAGGATGACTTGGACTGCATCTGGTGGACTCGGTGAAGATCTGGAGTTGCCTCCTTAAAGCAACCTTCTCTACAAGGCTTCTTCATCGAAAATAAACTTCTGTGGTTTAATTTAAGGCTCTGAAAAATGGGAGGCTGGAAGGACTGGGGTTTATTTCTTTATCACCTGGGCTACGGCTGCAGGACCGGCGATGCTCGGAGGAACGCGTTTGGATTATCAGGCTGAGCTCGGCATTTCTGGGCCAGAGTTTTCCTGGTATTCGGAGGCCTCCGGGATAGAGGTAACTTTGCCAGCAGCTCATAAATTTGAGCTGGGCTTTTTTACCTGAGTCAGGAAATTCATGTTTGAGCTTTATTTAAGCTGGATTCACGATGATCTAATCCCAGCACGCTGCCAAGCCCAACCTGCCATTTTATTCATTTCTTTCGTTCTTTTTTGGCGTTTGATTGCTCTTTATTTCAACCTTTGTCCTTTGGATCGTTCCGTTCCCTCCCCAGCGCGTGTTTTCCCAGAGCTGTTAATCAGAAGTAGATAAATTTGTCCTCTGCTAATTTGAACTTCTATATGACAGCTGCAGTGCGGATTCATTGTGTGCATATATTAAATTAATATTATAATCAATATTATATTTATTATGGTGGACTTCTACATGCAACGGCAGCAGCGAGCAGAAGGGTGGCCGGAACTGCAGGCCCAAAATAATACATAGAATAGTAATATTTATTATAATAATAGATGTAATATAATAATAATAAAACAATATAAGCACACACGCAGATCTGCAGTGCAAGTGTCATATAGAAGCTTAAAATAATTAATCAATTAACACCCCGCTTCATCCCCTGGGTCGCGGCTTGGCGTGAAGCTTTGCATCTTCCTGGCAAAAAGGGATATTTTAACGTAATTCTCAAGCTTCAGAAGACATTATTTGATGATACGATTGAACTCTTTCTTGCTATGGAAAAGTGGCAGATTCTTAAGGTATTTTTGAGCCTCTTTAGCAGCGGAAATTTGTCTGACGTGTTAATTATTGCCTCCGTTACCGAAAAGCTGAGGTGTGTTTTGTGTCGCCTGTTGGGTACCAGTGGCCCCGTCGAGTAACTGGAGATGCTCCAGTTATACAGCTGTATAACTGGGATAGAAAAGAAACTTAAAATTATACACATTAAGTCCATTTTCAAGGGATTTAAGCGAATCCCCCCCACACAGCAGCTTGTCCATGCTGGGGTGATCCCAGCGCGGTCCCTGCCCGCGGCAGGGGGTTGGAACTAGATGATCTTGAAGGTCCCTTCCAACCCAAACCATGATGCTTCATTGGCGTTGACGCCGCAAGATGGGAGAGAAGCTTCCAAAGCGCTGACGCAGCACAAAGCAGCTTTGCTGCAGCCTCCCAAGTCGCGTGCTGCTTTCTGCTGTGGGCTGCGCAGGAGAAAACGGTGGTTGTAGAATTGCATCCCGGTTAGAAGGGGAGATAGACGGGTAATGAATGGGTGCGACCTGCCCGTCGCTCTTGTGGTTTTTGCTTTCTGGCTCGTGCAACCCTTCCCTCTCTACGACATCTGGTTTTCATCTGCTCCAGGAAAGCCAAATAATTTCAATAAAACCGGGAGAAACCGGAATGCTTTCCAAAAAGCCCAACGTATTGGTGTTCGCCTGGTTCGCAAGTAGGGTTATTAATTAAATGTATCAGCCTGGGTTATTGACGGAGCAGATGCTGACCTGGATGCTTGAGCGACCACATCATCTCACGGACAACGCGATTACAGCTTAACGAGCTCGGGGCGCCGCGTTTTTCCTTACAAGGCCCTGCAATGATAAATAGCGTGAGTTGAGGTGGCTCTGAATTTCGGGGTGTCACCCCCCGCCCCGGGGCTGACGTCTCAACAGAGCATCGAAGCACAAAGGTGATGTTCCTGACAGCAGCAGCCTTGTTTTGGTGGAACCAGATGTGTTTGCTCAAGGATTGAGCGTGCAGCGGTATCCGCGTTGTGTTAGCCTGCGACAGAGATGTTTGCTAAGTTGTCCAAGAGTGGATATATTAATAGAAAGTAAATATATATTGATAGAACACAGAATAACGAAGAGAAAATAAATACATAATAGATGAGGTCCATAGATATAAAACCACGGCCTCTATAAATATGAAATAAAATAGTATTTTCCTTATGTATTTAATATCAAGGCTGTTATTTAAGCTAATTTAAAGTTAGAGGAAACGTGGGCCAGCATCTGCTTCGCTTCCCTCCCATTAGCAACCCCCATTAACCCAAGTTTTTAAATCGCACTTTATCGATCACCAGGCTTTTAAAGAAGCCCATAAGCTCTTAGCGAGGGCTCGGCGGCGAGCAAATGGAGGATTTGTCTTGCTACGAGCGTTATTGACCCGAGCAGCCGGGGTCTGGAGGAATATTTTGTCATTATTTTTCCATTTAGGCCGCAAACCCCTTGCAGATCGTTAGAGCGTCTGCTCCTGCCATTGCTGGTTTTTTTGTGGCTTCGTTACAATTATGAGTAAGGAAAATATTTCTGCGTTTCCCTATTAATCACGTCTTTTCAGCAGGAGAAGAAGCTTTTTGAATAACCAGGTCATCCCACCTGCCAGCGAAGGCGTAAAGGATCCGCGTGAGCAGATCTTGAATTCTCTGGGAGAATTTCCATTTTGACTTTAATAGTTGTAATTTTTAAAGTGCCGTATGGTTGTCGCGTCAAAAGATCTTAAGTTCTCATCTTTCCAAAGGGTTTAATTAAGTTTCTAGCTTTCAAGTGGAGGTTCAAAAAGTAAAAAGAGGCTTCAACTTAGTCAAAAGTAAAATCGGTTTGAACTTAATTGTAAGTAAAATAGGTTTTTTGCTATTCACTTTAATACTTTGAAAGAAAAATACTTTGACTCGATTCAAACCACATGAGATTTGCCTTCCCCTCCAGGTCGCCAGGTCCACGTTTCACTTTACTTTCATTTCCTTGATGGTGATGTTGCTGCTCAGCATTCTCCTCAAACTTTAATTTTGGAGCACCAATTCCAGCCTTTTTTTTACCTTTTTTTTTTTTTGTACAATCCCCAATAGCGTGAGATTTTCTCGCCTATTGTTTTTATTGCCTCTCGGCTTTTAATTATTATACTGCCTTTGGACGAGGCACACGAGGCATTTTCAGGAGCTCCTGTCCACCTGGATGTCATCCAAGGGGAGAGTCAGGGAAGAACTGGCAGAAGAAAGGAGAGCTGACCAGGGTAATAGCCTCGCGTATCGGATGCCGGAGGCCGGGGGACCGAAGCCTTCCTGCTGAAATCCGGCCAGCGCGAGGTAGGACAATCGTGCTGCTGTTCTCTTCTGGGGTTACAAACAAGAGGATGAGGCTGAACGCAAGAAAGAAAGGTTTCTTTCTGTGGTTTTTTCCTTTTTGTCCGTTTTTAGCTTCCTTTTCCATCCCTCCTCTTCCTCCTGAACTGCAGGCAGAGCTATTTAGAGACGAAACGAGTCGAGCGTTTGAAACTTTTTTTAGTATTTAACTTGCTGATAAAAATCGATAAGGAAATACATTTAATAGCCTCTCTTGAAAGATGCAAACAAACCCCTCCTTAGCTACTGCTAACGATATTTTTATCCGGGGTTGTATAAAGCCACTTTGAGTGAGTGAGAGGAGGCAGCATCCCCATCTTTTCCGTTCGGAATCAATAGATGTTCTCCAGCAGTTTCTGCTGCATCCTACGTGCCCCACCGGGGTGGTTCAGCTCCTTGCTTTAACAGCGCTTTCCGTATGCTTTATTAAGGAAGGTATTTTCAGCTCTACACCCATAAAATCTTCCCAAATCGCTCCAAGCTGAGACATTTTTGTCTCTACTCTGACTATGCCTTGACCACTGGAGTGGTCGTCTTCGTGGTGTTCTCAGCAGCTTCAGATTTGGGTGGTCTGTAGTGAGAATTGGTGTCCGTCAGCAGTGAGCCTGTAGCTCTGTGTGTGGAGTAGAGGTTTCAGAAGTGGATGATACAGAATCGTAGAATCATTAAGGTTGGAAAAGACCCCTAAGATGATCAAGTCCAACCGTCAACCCAGCACTACCATGACCATGATTCTTCATATGCGCTGAAGAAAGTGAGAGCTGGATCAGAGGTATCCTCCAGCTTTTTTTTATTGATCCACACGCTCTACGGAGTTTGATTAGAATCACAATCTAGCTGCAGATGTCCCTGCTCACTGCAGGGGTTGGTACTAGCTGACCTTGAAAGGTCCTTTCCAACCCAACCGTTCTATAAACCATCATCTCTCCGTGGTTCTGCCTTAGGAGACCCAAGACATCAAGACCGTGTGCTTTGGTGTAAATGATATGTTGCTGCTCAGCACAAGGACTGCTTGTTTCTCCTCTTCCTCTTTCACATCCCTGTGTTCCCCTGGCTGAAGATCCTTTTCTCTCATTGGGTTCAACCTGTGAATCTCTCACTACATTCAGAAAAAATACTCTGACTTTGCTCTTGAGCTTTGTGGTTTGTCTCAGCCTGGCCTGAACTCAAAAGCTTGTTGGGTTTTCCAGCTATTCCAGTTAGTCTGGTTCAAGATAACATTATGTGTGTCAACAAAACATCTCACCTCATCGTAGCTACTATGATACCAGCCTCAAATGGTGATTTTTAAATGTATTTACTATATATTTAGTTACAGCAGAATTACCAAAAGGCTTAAACACATCGTAGTGATTCTTCAGGGCTTGAAAGAAGAAATGCTGGTCTCATCCTGACCGCTGGAGAGCTTGCAGGTTTCTTAGGAGTTGTGCACTGTTTGGTTACACGGCGATCGAGAGGGAACGTGTCAACTGAGTATTTTCAGAGTGGGGAGCAATCGGAGAGGTTTTATCAGGCTGCGTGGTGGTGATTAAACAGAGAAGGCGTGGAAAAAAATCAGATACGGTCTCCAGCTACAGTTCTTAATACATACCTGAAAAAAGGGAAGAGAACGAAGGTGCTTTTGAATCCCCACTTTGGGATCTCTCTTGCTTGGCCAAGGTGGACAGTGAAGTGGGAGAAGGAGCAGCGAGGGCTCTGCATCCTCAGATGCAGGTATCTCTGAAATACCAACCGTGGTGGACACTGTGCAAAGCTCAACCGGTGATTTTGGCAGGACAGGCTTGAAGTGGAAGCTCGTTCTCTGCTTGGAGACCTCTTGCATGACAAACAGGATTACAGCGCCGTGCCCGGCCCGTGCCACGGGGCATCGACTCTTCTGTGCCCGCGTCGCAGCTGTTCCTGTCTCCGTAGACGGTGTCCAATTTACCCCCATTTTTTTCAGTTGATAGCAAACATCTCCTTCACGACCTCAAAAGCCACCACATTTAATACCTTTGGAAAGGTGACAGATGAGACCTCTTAAATTGTCCTGTTTTGCTTGACCTAAGGGCTGAAAACAGACTTTTCTCCAGTTGCATCTTCTCCTAAGAGAAAGGCCTGACAGGAATATATTGGTTGTTTTTTGTTGTTTTTTTTTTTTTGAGCCACCTACGACTACTGTTGTTCAGCCTGGAGAAGGCTCCGGGGAGACCTTGTTGTGGCCTGCCAGTATCTGAAGGCCACTTTTCATGAGGGCTTGTAGCGATGAGAGGTGATGGCTTCCAACTGGAAGAGGGGAGATTTAGGTGAGAAATGAGGAAGAAGTTCTTCACTCTGAGGGTGCTGAGACTCTGGCACAGGGAAGCTGTGGATGCTTCATCCCTCAATGTGTTCAAGACTAGGTTGTTTCGGGCTCTGAGCAACCTGCTCTAGTGGGAGGTGTCCCTGCCCATGGCAGGGGGTTGGAACTAGATGATATTTAAGGCTCCTTCCAAGCCAAACCATTCGATGATTCTACTGTAACGCTGGAAGCACTGGGAAACATCATCTCAGCTGAGCTGCTGTGGCATAAGCAAGGAACCTTAACCATGTACAGCACATAGAAATGTGATGGTGCCGCTTTAGCAGCGCTTGAAATGTGGGAATTTTATCACGAAGCATTGTGGATTATTCATCTAATCCCACAGAAAAGCAGGGAAGGGCTGGAGAGAGGTGTGACCGTGTTTAACCTCGTCCTTCCATGGCAGGAAACAAATGTGGGGTTTATTGTGTTGATTTAATTGCGGAGCTCTGATATTATTATTTTTAATTTTTTTTGGAGAAGAGGCTGTGTATTATTTTTTTTTGTCTGTAACGAGCAGAAAGTAGCTGAGGTCCAAGAGGAAGGATAACACGGGCAGAAGCCAAGGCGGGTCTCGTATTACAGTGGTATGTTTTTGTTGCTCCTGACGTGGTTTTGTTTTTCTTCGTTACACACGTTTCTCTTGGGAAAAGGAGGAAACAAAAAAAGTGTGTAAAATATCCATGAGAGCTCCGTGCCTCTGCTAAGAGATTCCAGATGGGGGAGGAGTTACAGTAGGGACGCTTTCTCTTGCCTTTTCCATGTGTGACATTTGATTTTGGTAGCAAACTGCAGGAAAACATGTCTC
>VZZY01013922.1:0-24394 GCA_013400335.1 Eurystomus gularis | reverse complement strand
GACTCCACCACTGCCCTGGGCAGCCTGGCACAGCCCTTCACAACCCTTGTGGGGAAGAAATTGTTCTTCAGTCCAACCTAAACCTCTCCTGGTGCAGCTTGAGGCTGTTTCTTCTTGTCCTATTGCTTCTTCCTTGGGAGAAGAGCCTGACCCTGGGGTCCAACCTTCTTTCAGGGATTTGTGGAGAGCGAGAAGGTCTCCCTGACCCTCCTTTCCTCCAGAGGACAAGACTCTTGCCAATGGGCGATGCTTCACTTTCTCTTGGCTCCAGCTGAGGTTGGCGTTGTGTTGGAGATGCTCCTTTTCAAGAAACCCTCCCCAAACTTTGATGGCTCGTTTCCAGCCCTGTCCTTGGGCTGGAGGTCCACAGCTCCACCACTGAAGGCAAGCAACGTTGCACCAAGCATCCCAGCCTCTGCAAGCCATCAATGATAGCAGGCTGTCATCACCAGCTCTTGAGCTGAAGTGAGTCACAGCTCCAGCTTCTGAGTGCTACTAGAGCTGTCAAAAAGTGACAAAGGAGATAAGAGCTCCTGCAAGTGTTGTCCTGAGGGAACGTGGTCTCCTGCATGGATATTTTTGCAGCTGTCTTGATGCATGAAAAAGCTATGAGAGATGCTTTGGAGGCAGCAATTTACCCTCATCTTCTGCAGAGCACTGAAATGTGGATTTTTGCCTGCTTTTGGAAGGTCTCTAGAAATATCCAGGTGAGACACGAATGGTCAGCAGCTCTGGAGACTCAGAAGCCAGAGCTGAGCTGGTACCGTGTGCTTGCAGCCCAGAAGCCAGTGTCTTCCTGGGCTGCATCCCCAGCAGGGCAGGGAGGGGATCCTGCCCCTCTGCTCCTCTCTGTGAGACGCCCCTGCAGTGCTGGGGCAGCTCTGGAGTCCTCAGCACAGCAGAGACATGGACCTGCTGGAGCGAGGCCAGAGGAGGCCCCAGCAATGATGGGAGGGCTGGAAGCCCTCTGCTGGGAGGCCAGGCTGGGAGAGGTGGGGTGGTTGATGTCCCATCCCTGGAACCATCCCAGGTGAGGTTGGCCAGGGTTCTGAGCAAACTGCTCTAGTTGCAGATGTCCCTGCTTAGTGCAGGGCCAGGTCCAGATGACCTTTAAAGGTCCCTTCCCATCCAGGCCACTTTGTGATTGTCTTCTATAGTCACTTTAAATATACATTAAGGTGTTCTTTCACTGTCAGTATCATGCAGTTTTGTTCCTGGCATAGTGTTCATTTATGGTACTTCTGTGGCCTACCAGGGGAACATTAAGTCTCCTCATTAAGCCATGACTTGTTTTCAACTGGTTATTTTATTGCTCTGTGATTATTTTATGTCTATCAGTAAGAAACAATTATTTGGAGCTCTGAATAAGGAGATTTTGGTCAGTTGTGGAACCTGTCAGACTCTTGCTGTCTGTGTCCAACATAGTCAAGTTTGTTCTTTGGCTGTAGAATATAAATTTTGGGAGCTGTAGGCATCTCCTGGGTTGGAGACACCACCGTAAGAACCCCAAAGCTTCTTTAAATCTGAAGCTGAACCCAGACTGAAGATTTATTCCACCAAAAGATCTGTTGGCCGATGTGATCCTGCTGGAAAACACGTGCGTTTGGCTGCTCTTCCCGGTGCCGTCCACCCTACGCATAAAATAATTCATGTACGAGCAGAGGACGAGGGATCTGAGCCAGACCTTATGGATTTGGCCGCTTCTGCCTCCAGGATCCATCCGTACCGAGCTTTGCCGGCGGCTGTCTGCCAGCTTAGCCGGGCTTTTGTTTCCTGTGACGACACTCGTGTAGGAAAACTGGCCCCGTTCGGGAAGAGGACTTAAGGAGGAGGCTTTGGTTTCGTTTAGAGGTTTTATTTTGTTGCATCGTGGTTACGTGGTCATGCATTTTTTTTTCCGGAATGTTGCTGTGAAGGAAGAAGCTGATCCTGTGCTCCGGTATGGGACAAGGAGGAATATTCCGCCAGCGCTGAAGCATTTGCCAGGGATGCAGATGCAGAATCTTGCTTCTTACATAGCTGATAGAGCATCTGCATCAGCAGAGCTTTACATCTCCCAAACGAACGTGTGTTGTCATGGCTTTTATGGTACTTTATCTGGGGTGTCCTACTCCAGAAGTGGAGTTAATGGTGCTCTCGATATTTCCATTACATACACGGGCACTACAGGAAAGCTGAGGAGGGACTTTTCATGAGGGCTTGTGGTGGTAGGACAAGGGCTAATGGCTTGAAACTGGAAGAGCGTGGGTTTAATTGGGAATTAGGAAGATGTTCTTTACTAGGAGGGTGGTGAGACACTTGTCCAGGGAGAAATTGTGGGTGCTCCAACACTGGAGGTGTTCAAGGCCAGGTTGGATGGGCCTTTGAGCAACCTGGTCTAGTGGGAGGTGTTTCTGCTCATGTCACAGGGGGCTGGAATTAGATGATCTTTAAGATCCCCACTTTCTCTTAAAAATCCTGAATAGTTTTATTTCGCGTGGCCTCGTGGTGCTGCAGGTTTTGGCAACCAGGAGATGCTGTGGGGATTATCAACTAAATAGGGGAGGGACAGATGAGGGGAGTACCCTAAAATGTGCCATGAGTCAGTCTGAGCTGTATATAAATCCTTATATGTGGGAGACACTGGGAGATTTTAGGTATTTATGGTCTTTTCAAACTCCTACTTGTCCTTCAAAGTCTTCTGCTCATGTCATCAGCCAGGAGAAATATCTTCTCTAACGTTTGAGAAGAACTTTATCTGTTTATAATAGAAAAAAAAAAAGTATCTTAATTGTAGACCTTGTGTTTAAACTACTTTGTCACCTTTGTGCTTTGGGACGGAAAATTGAGTTTTAGCTCCTCAAAGAACATCAGCGAGATCTTTAAATGGCTCTGAAGACCGGTGTTGGGCGGTTCAGGGTTGCAGGTCACTCTCGGTGCGAGCTCTGCTCGAGCCTCCCAGCACAAATGTTATAAATACTTTGTGGTTTGTGCTTTTTACCATAAAAGCATCGATGGTTTCATGAAGCAGCTGGAACATCTGACCACAACCGAGAGCGTTAAAGACCAAGGTGTCGGCGTTCGAACTTGTATTTAATTGCTGTTTTTTCCTTTTAGAATTAGGATATTTGCGAATTACGATTTATTTTTCAAGGACAGACGCAAAGATTTCACTTCACAACTACTCTCCGTAGTTGCACAGGTTCGGATGAGCCTTTTATTTCCCTGGTTGCTCTGGTGCTGGCTGGCACGTGGAGTTTCCACCTTGCTCCTACACTTCCAGTCATACTCTAAGAATGCGTTTGATTCATGAATTCCAAAATTCATGAGCCTTCCAACGGCCTCTTGTCTGATGTTAACCTTATTTCTTGTCTCCAACATAAATGAGCATGACTGAACCTTCAGGGAGACCTTCTTGCAGCTTACCAGTATCTGAAGGGGGCCTACAAGAAAGCTGGAGAGGGATTTTTTTGCAAGGGCTTGTAGTGATAGGACGAGCTGTGATGGCTTCAAACTGGAAGAGGGGAGGTTTAGATTAGATGTCAGGAAGAAGTTCTTCACTCTGAGGGTGGTGAGACACTGGTCCAGGTTGCCCAGGGAAGCTGTGGATGCTCCATCACTGGAGATGTTCAAACCAGGTTGGACGGGGCTTTGAGCAACCTGGCCTAGTGGGAGGTGTCCCTGCCCATGGCAGGGGGTTGGAACGAGATGATCTTGAAGGACCTCATTAAAATAATCCTTATTCCAGATGTAATCTGGAGTTAATCCAGATTGCATCAATATTCAATCCAGAATGAAGAGACTACAAGCCTTTGCGGTCAGCCGAGGAGGAACGTGAAGTGTTTAGCCACGAAACCGTTAACGATTATTTTTTCCCTGCCGTCCACGATAAGCATCTCGTTGTGCAGGAGGGTGGTAGGAGGCTGGAGGAATGGAGCCGCTCATTTCTCCGTTGAATCACCAGCGCCAGGTCCGGAGGGATGCTCGGCTCCTACAGAGGAGAGCATTGAATTTTATTTCCTTCAAAATGTTGAGCCCCGGCCAGTGAAAGCTTTGGTCTCCCCGAGAATTTTAGGAATGCTGTTACGGAGTTTTGTCCGTTGAGCTGCTCAGCAGCTTCGAATCAATGAGTCAGTAAAGGGAAAGAATACGAACAGAAGAGAATTTGTTTTAGGGAAGTCGTTATTGCTCCTTTTGCATTTTCTGAGGCTGAACTATTCTATTATGTCCCGGTTGCAGAAGGACGTGGTGTCCTCTTCAAGGATATAGAGATTAGACATGCATACATTGAATTAATAGCACTTTTTTTTAATAGCCTGATCGTTCCGTTAAAGAATCACGGTGAGCAAACCAAATAAAAAACGTATTAAGTTGTCTCACGTTAAACATGAGGCGTTTCTTTAGCTCCTTCTGGCCCTTCACCAGCGTGCCTCTGCCATAGCCTCAGCCTTGAGTTTTAACAAGACGTGCTGCAAAGACCTGAAAGGGGGATATTATGGGTTCTAATTTCTGTAGGTTATAAAATATAATGTTGTCTGGCATGTTAATCCAGAAAAAAGCTCTTAAAAAAAGAAGGACTCTCGCAGTTCCCCACTGCTGCATTTTAAAAAATTTTCTCCTGCCCCTAAGCATAAAGAAGATTTATTCCTGGATAAATATGATGTTTTAAGTTACGACTGACCCTATTGCAGGGAAATGCTCCTAACAAAATTAACAGAATTTAAAATTAACCTCTAAATACATGGCGATGCGCTAGCTTGTGTTGAATGTTGGTTCTCTTTAATATCTTCAGCAATGCTCTGGACGAGGGGATTGAGGCACCTCCAGTAAGTTTGCAGATGATACCGACTTAGGGGAGCGTGTTGATCTGCTGGAGGGTTGGATGCTCTACAGAGGGGTCTGGCCAGGCTGAATCAACGGTCTGAGGACAATGGGATGAGGTTCAACCAGGCCAAGGGTGCTTGGGTCACAACAACCCCCTGCAACGCTCCAGGTTGGGGGAAGAGTGGCTGAAACTGCCTGGAGGAAAAGGACCTGGGGATGTTGGTCAACAGCTGGCTGAAGATGAGCCAGCGGTGTGCCCAGGTGACCAAGAAGGCCACCAGCATCCTGGCTTGGAGCAGCGCTAGTGTGGCCAGCAGGACCCAGGGCAGGGGTTGTCCACCTGGACTGGGCACTGGGGAGGCCACACCTTGAATCCTGGGGTCAGTTTTGGGCCCCTTGCTCCAGGAAGGACTTTGAGGGGCTGGAGCGTGGCCAGAGAAGGGCAACAAAGCTGGGGAAGGGTCTAGAGCAGGAGTGTGGTGAGGAGCAGCTGAGGGACCTGGGGGTGTTGAGCTTGGAGAAAAGGAGGCTCAGGGGAGACCTTCTGGCTCTCAACAGCTTCCTGCATGGAGGTTGGAGCCAGGTGGGGTTGGTCTCTTCTCCCGAGGAACAAGCGATAGGACAAGAGGAAAAGGCCTCTGGTTGTTCCAGGGGAGGTTGAGGTTGGCCATGAGGAACAATTTCTTCCTGACAGGGGCTGTGAAGGGCTGTGCCAGGCTGGGCAGGGCAGTGGTGGAGTCTCCATCCCTGGAGGGGTTTCCAAGCCCTGGATATGTGCTGCTGAGAGACATGGGTTAGTGGTGACCTGGCAGTGCTGGGGGAACGGTTGGTCTTGATGATCTTAAAGGTCTTTGCCTGGATTTTCATCGACAGGAGAGTTTGGAGGGCTTCAGTGGTCACCAGGAGGTGTTGGCATCTTCAACGCTCTGTAGAGGGTGGGGGACAGGAGGAATACTGGGTGTGGGGAGGATTTTGGGTAGGAATAAGCAGAAAACAAGCTGGGAGCAAGTTGAAAAGATGGGAAACCTCTGTAGGGGGGAGCATGCTGGTGTCTGAAGTCATCTCTGCTCGCTCAGCAGGTTTCAGCTATCCCAGAACTTGTTTTAGTCAACTAAGACTTAATTCATATGCAACAGCTTGGGTTTAAACAAATCCCCGTATTCAAATCGGGGTTAAAAACCCCTCACGTCGTTCTTCTCTTAGCAAACCTCCTTCGGTTCTTAAATCATTCCCTCGAACCCGATTGCAACGTAAATCTGCCTGGGAAGGTAAAAGCCGATGTTAGAGCGCGTCGTGCAGGTACCCAAGGTGTCAAGTGCCTTTTTGTCCAGTTTTCCTTGAATTTGGCCTTTCTTTGCTGCTTGTAGTTGTGAAGTTCAATCTCGAAAGGTCGTTTGGAAAGCTTCAGATTATAGACGTAAAGCCCTTTTAATCTTTTGGGATAAAAAGCCGAGCAGGGTGTCTGAAATGCTGGGTTATTCTGCTGCTATATAGCACATTGTCTAACATCTCAGTAGCCTTCAAAGCATTCCCCCCCCCTTAATTCCATATATAATTAAAAAGCAGCTTCCTCGAGCTCATTAACACGCAGAGTCTTGCTGGAGCAGCGTACTTTTATATTTATTTAAATGCCCAAAGCCCGGCCTTAATAGAAACTGTCATAACTTCAAATCCCAAATCTCTCTCGCACAGCGAACGCTTTGTTTTTAAACAGCGTTTATCCGCCCGTCACGAACAGCAAACGGAAGACGAAGCTGGCCCCCCGAAGCTCATCACAGCATTTTCCACACCGTCCAACTACCTTCCACCGTTGCTTTGTCTTAATTACTCCGCGACAGTTGAGTCGTTGGCGCCGCGCGTACAACCCGGGTCAGGCGGTGCCTTCTCAGACCTAACGACGGCATCTCTCTCTGTCTCTCTCTCTTTTTTTTTTATCCCCAGGCGTTTGGAAATGCCAAAACGGCCCATAACAACAACTCGAGTCGCTTCGGGAAATTTATTCAGGTGAATTATCAGGAGACGGGCACCGTGCGAGGGTAAGTGGCGCTGGAGTTGGCGATGCTCTCCACACCTACGTGAGGAGCCTGAATAAGCTGTTGTAGGGGGTACACGAACAAGAAGGTTAATTCTTTTTTGGCCGTTTTCTCCCAAAATGGAGAGGGAAGGAAAAAAATACAGTTTTTTAGCCTGTTGAAATCCGTTAGTATGAAAATATTGGCACGCCTGAGCTGCGCATGGAAGCGTCAATGCACCTGAGCTGGCTTCGAGCCCGCTGAGCTCTCCTTAATCATGATGTCCGTTTAGAATTCAGCCAAAATGGAACTTTTCTGCTTAAGAGAGCAGTGAAGGCAGGAAAGGGGAAGGTTTTAGCTGGGGTGGGTTGGGGGGCTGGAGCAGAGGAGGCTCAGCGAGCCGGCTTTGCTCAGGAAGAGAAAGCCACGGGGGGGATTTAATCTCCAGCTGTCTGATGGGTGTTAGAGCGGCGATGGAGCCAGACTCTTCTTGATCTCTGCCTAATTCCCCATATGCTTCTGTCTCCACCCTGAAGTCTGTCTTTAACGCAGTGCCCGACCAGTTAGAGCCTCTTTTTACCCCCAGGCCATTGCAAGGTCTCCATCGTGGTTCTCCACAGCTTCTTTCAGCTGCATCTCAAACCCTCCTTCTCCTGGGGAGGGCTGCGGCAGAAGTGCTGCGTGGTTGGAAGCCTCTGGATAGAACCTTCTGGGTGGGCTTACCTAAGCCTGGCTTTCTCTTTGGCTTTAGCCAATTGACACGGCGTCAGGTCGTCACAAAGTGACTCCAGCAAGATCTAAATGAGCCGGGCTTCGTGAGCTCCGCTTTTTGTCTGCGTTCATTAACTCCGCTGGAGAGAAGGACGAGTAGAGCTGGCGTTCCAGGGGTTGGGTAATTTCTACAGCCAACTAAGAGATCTCTTGCTGGGACTTTGTTGTTCTTTTAGAGCTTTTAAATTTCTTTTTTTTTTTTTTTTTCTTTCTCGGTTTCCAGCAGAACAGTATCACACAAATAGCTTCCATTAATTTTTGAAATGAGCTTGGGTACTCCATGTACCTTCCCGCTGTTTTTTCATCCTACGTCAAATCTAATGTTCTTTTTCTTTCCTTTTTTTTTTTTTCCTTCTTTAATTGTGAACAGTTTTCTTAAAAGGATAAGCCTCATTTTTTTTTAATACCTACTAAACAGGGTAAAAAGGCTCAACTTTGTTTGAATACCTACTGAAACGGGGTAACGAGGCTCAATTTGGTTTTAATACCTACTAAAATACCAGACTCCAGTAAATGTATTATCTTGGCACGCCGCGTGAGCTCTCTGGAAGCAGCCCCTATTTATACTTGGCAGATAGGTGCAAGTAACACTGTGTTCGTATCCTCTAGCTCAAAATAAGAGGAATTTTCTCTCTTGGAAAAAAAATGCACTTTCTTGGCCTTTGCTTGCACAGTTTGACTGTGCTTTGCTGTAGGCTTCCCCCACTGAAAATAAAAACACGTTTAAACAAACTGTTCCTGGCGTATGAGCCACAACTATTTTTTTTTCCTGTAGTCTTACAAAGACGATCACAAGTATTTGTATTTTTTTTTATTTTTCAATCCGAGCATAGATTTGAGGCGCAACCCCAGTCAATCATCATCCCACATTTTGCATCTTATTTGCTTTGTTAATGTAATTTGCAGCCCCAAATCGGAATTTTGCTCTGTTGGGAGGCTGAGAATAGCAGTTGGATATTTGCTTACAAACCTGCTGAATATAATGACCCACCACTTGAAGAGAATTTAACCTTAGAGCTGTAACAGCCGAGAGCTTTAGCCCACCCCGCCCCGCGAAATGAAGTCTTTGAAGCTGTCTTTAAAATGGATGGAGCATGAGCCGTGGCTGCAGTTAAGTGCGTTCCCATAACGCTGTATGAATTTATTACGTCTGGTCGATGATAAGCAAGTTCTGGAGGAAGGTCTTTGCAACCTGTTCAGTCGTCCTGAGATGATCAAAAGCCCCAACATCTGACACGCTCCATAAAATTGTAGGAGAGCCAGATAGGAGACGTTTTAATTAAAAGCAAGGGCGGCGCGCGGGTAGAATGGTAAATCTGGGCAATGGCGTGAGGCTGCATCTCAAAACACCACGTGGTTCAGCCTGGAGAAGAGAAGGCTCCAGGGGAGACCTTCTTGCAGCCTTTCAGTACTTCAAGGGGTGAAGCAAGCGTAGAGGTACCTCCTCGTCCTACCATGCCCCAGGTTCACGAGGTCTCCCGCTTCCTACGTGGCCGGTCATGACAGTGCCACGTCATGGGGTGTCTGTAGCTGGAAAAGCTCAGCTCCATCATCAAACCCACCAATTATAGCTCCGGATTCTAAATCTGTCATTACTGGTTAGTATTGTCGAGAAGAAAAAAAAAAAGGAACCTGCCAAAGCTTGTCGTAGCTCTACACACTTGGAAAAAGTATTTAATCTGTAAATTGAACATGTTTATTACGGAGGCTCTTGGGATAAAATGTAAACTCCAATAAGGAGCTTTCGCAATTGTTTAGCTTTTGACCGTAGCCACAAGTTAATAACCCGAGGTTCTGTCGCAAAGAGGCTCTTCTGGAAGAGGGGATGGTCATTTGGGAACCCGTTCTGCAGCTAAATCCCATCTGGCAAACTTTTCTACCCAGGTATCTTTCTCGGGTGCCCGAGTCTTGGTCTGCAGTTAGATCTTGCTGGCTTTGGATAAAATAGGTATCCGAGATCCTTCCTTGCTGTCAGAATTTCCCCCTGACGCATCTGAGCTCGTGTTTTTCATAGCCACGTTAGCGTTGGCTTTGTATCAAACCAAAAAAACCTCAAAAGCCAAACATAATATTGAGCTTGTTCTGCCTAGGAAGAAATTTATATAACTAAGTGAAACAAGACTTGAAACTTTTTTTTTTTTGGTGAGTACTAAGGCTGAAAAGTCCCAGTAAAGCTGTGTTCCTTTAAGCCGAGTGTTGAGTCAATGAATAACGCTTTTATTTTTTTCCTTCCAGAGCTTATGTTGAGAAGTACCTCCTGGAGAAATCAAGACTAGTCTACCAGGAGCACAATGAACGGTAGGTGCCTATATTTTGCTTATGGGCTTGGTTTTGGCTTCTATATGTGCCTATAGCATGGCACAGATGGCTTAAAACCCTCCTTGAGCCGGCACAGGGGGGGACGGGGATTTTCACGTGTGCTACAAAGATAAACACGAAGATTTTGTTCCTTCTCTCTAGTCTAAATCTCCCTCTCTTAGTTTCAAACCTTCACCCCTTGTCCTGTCCCAGTAGGCCCTGCTAAAAAGATTAATTTCTTTATTGCAACGTGTTATTACATGTTCCCCTCTCAGTAATTCTTACTCTGATTTTAAATAAATTGGCTGCTTGGAGTTGTCTTTCAACTCCTGGCGCTTCTGTCTGTCTGTCCCTTGTGAGACAGATGTTGTGCGAGAACTTCTCTCAAATGCTCCTGGGCTGATCCCGAAGTTCAAGAGCCTTGGGAAGTGAACTCTTGGGCCTTGCAAGAGGATGAAACTCGGATCCTCCTGGCAAACATCCAGTATAAAAGCAAAGTTTTAATTTTAGAAAGACTGCTGCGCTCGGAGCGTTCATCCTTGTTAGAGTTGGCCTGAAGCAAAACAGATGAGTGGCGCTTGGGGTGGTTTCAGTATTGGTGATTTTCAACGATTTGGAATATTTGAATAGCCGTAAGAATAGATGTTGTTTTTTCTCTGTTCTTACAGAACTGCAACTGCAAAATCATTGCCTTTTAATAATTATTATTGTTAATAATAATGATTTCTGCGTTGTAAGGCAATATATGAGTTTGATTCTCATAGAGTGTAGGCATCACACGTGTTTCTGAAGGACGGCATGATAACAGCAGCTCAGAATTCTTTACGTCAGTAGCCATCCTTGGCTGGAAAAGAGGATTCTTACTCTCCATTACTTAATTTCACCTTTTACATCACCGCAAAGTGCCTACGGACCATTTCTAGGCAGTGCTCAGCTCGGAGGTTGGCAGCTGGAAAACCAGGTTCTGAGGTTTACGTGCGCTGCTCGGCTTGATGCTGCTGCTTGTTTTGAAGTCTAACATCTTCATCTTTTTCTGTTTGTCACCAGGAACTACCACGTATTTTATTACCTCCTGGCAGGAGCGAGCGAGGAGGAGAGATCAGCGTTCCATCTGAAGCAGCCTGAGGAATATCATTACCTCAACCAGGTGGGAATCCTCTGCAGGAATACCCCCGGAATTGCCTTTTCTACTGCTGATACTTAATAAAGAAAATGTGTGGGGTAGTAAAAATGGGTTGTCTTAATGCTCTGCAGGCAGCCTGCCATCGTTGGAAATAATTCTGCCTTGGCAATCTGAATACCTGAGAGCACGAAAAAAATCAAGATGGGTGTTTTCTGGTTTTGTCCCCTACCTGGGCTATGTTCAGTATCTCGTGGGTTTAATTGTCGAAGGGAGAAACGGTCAAAATTTACCTGTTATCTCTGTGAGTGTCGTCTGCGCATTAACATCTGTCTGCTGAGTAGGAGGAAAGGGGAGGATGTGTGATCCCGGTAGCTCTGCAGGATATAACGTCTTGCATGAGGTAGTCCTGTTTCTGCAGCTTCCTGGCTGGCTGTTAGCGTGATCCTTGGAATTTAACAATGCCAGAAGTTTCCTTGTTGAATAGTTTGGGTTGGAAGGGACCTTCAAGATCATCTCGTTCCAACCCCCTGCCATGGCAGGGACACCTCCCACTAGACCAGGTTGCCCAAAGCCCCATCCAACCTGGCCTTGAACACCTCCAGGGATGGAGCATCCACAGCTTCCCTGGGCAACCTGGGCCAGGGTCTCACCACCCTCAAAGCAAAGAACTTCTTCCTAATTGCCAATCTCAATCTTCAATCTCCCCTCTTCCAATTTGAAGCCATCACCTCTCATCCTGTCACCACAAACCCTTCTAAAAAGTCCCTCCCCAGCCTTCTTGTAAGCCCTCTTCTGATACTGGAAGGCTGCAAAAACCACAGAACTATGGAAAGTGTGTGAAGTAAAAACAAGTGAGGTATTTCCAATGACCAGATAAAGTCACGCTTTGGAAAGTCTGATTTACTTCAGGTATCTAAGATGCAGTTTTTCCATCGATACTTGTGAATAAAATGAAAAAAAGAGGGGAAAAAAGAAGAGTAGTTAAGTTAGGCATTGATTTTAACTAACTGCAATTTTCTTGGAGCTGAAACGTGATGAGCAATCAAGAGGGATCGAACCCATCAGCTGCAGAGGCATTTGAGCAACTCAAGCAGCCTTTAGGCTTTCTAGAAATGACATTTCACTCTGGAATACATCTACATTTAGGGGGCTTTTGAAAAAGCAGGCTAAGCTAAAATCTATTGTTAATATTAACGACTCCCACCCACTCTTAGGAATCTTGCACGAACAGGGAAGACGTTAAGAGCTGGAGGCTCTTTGCTCGCCGTCTTCGTGCCTCAGGCGTTAGTTGGAGAACGTGGTGTGATCTTCAGCACCATCTGCGCTGCCGTTCCGCAGCGGGAACGTGCCAAGATCCTTCACATCCAATGTTTTGTCAGATTCACGGGTTGTGTTGGGCCACCCGGTAGTTTTATGTTAGTCGAAAACATTGCTTTTAATTGCAGTCCCTGTTTGTTTTTTTTAATGGCGCTTCAAGGGCATTAATATTGAAAGGAAAATTATAAATCCAATGGCGTGTAGCGGGTAGAACTGATAATTTAGGTTGAAATGTTGATTTTAATCTAAATTAGGATGGTGTGGGCGAGCAGGCTGGAGAAGGATTCTGAGGGCTGTCCAGGGAGTCAGGACAGACTCTGAACTGGCAGCGAGCATCTGAATTTTTAGGGTTTTAATTATAAGAATTAAAATATATTTTAAAATTAGGCCATTTAATACTGACAGCTGTGGGAAAATGGCTCCTTTAGATGAGTTCAGAGCATTGTTTCGTGTTATAAGCTTTATGACAGCGTAGTGACGACTTTCCCCTGCCCGTAGGCAAAGGGGAACAAGGAAAATAAGGAGAAAAAAGGCAAGGAAAGTAAGGAGGAAAAAAGGGAAAAGAGGTAGGGGAGGAATGGGGAAAGAAATTTTGGACACATAAAAGGATCCTTGAGCTGCTTAAACGTGTCCTAGAGAGCTCCCTGCTTCTTTAACGAGCTCAGAAATGAGCCGAAGTGTTTAACTATGAATAAAATATTAACATTGGGAAGCTCTGAAATACTGAACCCGGCCCCTGAAGTCACGGGCTGACTCAGGCCTTGAGTCAAGCGTTATTTTCCTTCTCCCAGGTTCCTCAGCTCACGTTGTGTTACACAAAACAACCGTGCAGTTTGCATCGCAGATGGGAAATAATCTATTTGGATCTTTCACCGAAATTTTCTTTTTTAAAAGCAAAGTCACTTCAACTCTCCTCAGAGTTTGGATGGCTTCTCGATGTCTCGTTCCAATGACAGGAACAGCTACCTTGGCATACTCTGTGACTCGCTGAATATTTTCTGTGCTGATTATTCACATTTATACATTCTGGAACTGGTGATTTGCAGGATTAGATCCTTAGCTGAAGTTCTGGTGCTGCATGTCTCTCCCTCCTGGGACTGGTCACCAACACATGCCTTGACTTCTCTCAACTCCATCACTATCTGGTGGCAAAAAAGATACAAATTCCTAGAGAGCTTTCAAGTGTTGCTTTTTACCAGTTGGAGAATCCTGTTTTTGCAGCACTTTTGTGTGTCTGGAGTGAAGGTTGAGAGTAGAAACACAAAAATCTGCTCTTCAGAATGATTTGCCATCAGCTCCAGGTAAACCAAAGGTTTCTCCCACCATGGAGAAAAAAAGATCTTCAAATCCATTAAGCTTATTTTAGGAGAGGTCCTCGTTGACTTGAAAGCACCGTCGGCAGCAATCTGAGCACCGTGAATGCCAAAGCATTAGAAATCTTTCCTTAAAAAACCCCCAAAATTAAGGAGGGACCGTGCAGAAGAAGACTTGGAAAGTTCTGCCTTGGTTGCAGAGCAGGTGCTACGAGGTGGTTTTGGTGGGAACGCTGTTTAACCCGATCTGCCTTGCTTTCAGATGACAAAGAAACCCCTCAGACAGAGCTGGGATGATTATTGCTATGACTCTGAGCCGGTCAGTACAAGTACCTGCGTCTTCTGTGTTGCTGGTGCAGGGCTGCTGCTCACTCCAGTTCGTTAGGTGCCCCAAGACCTGAGCAGAAAGCAAAGTCCAATGAAGTTTAACCTGTTAATTACCCTCTCCCTTCCTCTGCCCTGCAGTGGTGTTGCTTGTGTATTCGCTCGTGACAAGAGAGATGTGTTTTTCCTTGCCCTTTCTTGGTTCCTTCCATCTGGAAAGCTTCTTCAACGCTTGGATATGGTCACCTAGTTTTAGCAAAGTATTTTTTTTTATTTCCTTCTTGATATAATAGGTATCTTTATTGTTATTTATGGAAATTGTGATATGGCAATAATGTGAAAATTGAAATTCCTTTCTGATGAAACAGCAAAGCAGGCTCTTGAGGCCCTACCACCATCAGTTCCTGGTGGTTGTAGCAGTTCATCTGCTCTCCAGCTTCCAAGGTGGGGAAAAGACAACCCCTCAAAACACGCCCCCCCCCCCAACCATCTGCAAGAAAATCAAATCCTGAAATTTTTCCGAATGCAGAAACAATTCCTCCTCCTCAAATAGCCTTGCTGACGTGACCATCCTTTCCAAATGGATCGACCCCAAAAAAGGGAACGGTGAAGCTTCTCCCCCTTCCCCAGCCAAGTCGGAGGCGGTGGCTTCAGCTGGCGACGTGCTTTGGGTGTCTGTGTGTCCCGTGGTGGTCTCTGTTGGGTTTGTCTTGCACGAGGAAGCATGTTTCAGATCGGCTGCATGTTCTTCCTGCTCGTTTTGCCATATGCTTAATGGTTGCCGAGCTCTAGCTGACGCACCTGGAGGAGTACGGGGTGATCTGTGGAGGAGCTGGGCTTCACAAGGGCTAAAGAAGTGTCTTTACAGCAAGATTTCACTGCAAAATCCTCAGGAGGGGAGGAGGGGAAGGCAGTGTAACCCCTCAAGGTCTAAAAATATCGACTGTTGGGTTGGCATCCTTAATACCTCAGCATCCTTAGAAGGTCCTACAAAACCAGGGAGCGAAGAGCAGATGCAGCCATCACAATCTGGTAATTGATGTTGCTCAAGGTCATTTTCCGTGATATTCGTGGCAAATCACATCTCGGCTTCAGTTGGTGAATCCCTCTTAAGCATACCCTGAACCTCTCCCGTAACCACGGCCTCAACTCGCTGCAGATACCTGCTCTATAAAGAAACCCCATTTATTATATTCTCCTGAAACTTCCCGCAGAAATCCATGGATTGCTTCTGCATGACGATCTTAAGCAGGAGAACTCGCTTTTGCTGAGAAATTAATGGCCCCGGCAGAATATTAATGATGAATTTGCTCCATGGGCACAGACTTTGTAGAGCTCGTCTGCCCTAATATCAAGAAAACTCTTTTTATTTAAATAATTATCATCCACTCGGAAGCAGCACAGAGCCGAAACGCTGCCGAGAGCGTCCGCTTCGAAGTAGATAATTTGCCAAAGGCCTTTCCGTGCGGATTAATGAGTTTGGCGATTGTGATGTAAATCGTTAATTAAACGGCCTTTGGCATAGCTTGTGCTACTTCTGAGCTGTCGATGGCGTTTCACCGTTGGCTTCATTTTGGCTGGGTGGTGCCACAAAAGGAAATTGTCCCCTGGAATGTGGAACGCCGCTAAAAGCGGCAGCTTTGGGGAAAAAAAAACAAACTTATTTGCAGAATTTATGGGTATATTATTGTCCTGCAAGCTCCAGATCCCACCACAGCGCGTGTGAAAACTACTCCAGGTTCTCCTCAGCGTACGTGTAGTGGCTGAGGAAGCCAGTTGGCCAAGGTTTGAGTTTAGGAGGGACAACTTCTTCGTCTGATCCTTTGCGGTGTAAATAATTGCGGTGCTGATGCCTTGCTGATACATCGTGTGGACGTCTCTGTTGCATTCCTTTGGATAATATGTGCAGAGAAGCACCTTGCACAGCTCTTAAACTCATTTTTCAATTGCCTAGTAAGCAAAGGTGCAAGTGATGCTTGTCTAAGGAGCATTTCCTAAGAACACTCGTGTTATTTTCTCGTTCCTTGATGCTGCACATGGCTTTAAATGGGCTTACTGAGCACAGAGTGAATGTTTCTACCCTCCTTTGGTCCATGCGGTATTGAATAGTTGGCCCTGAGGACTATTGATAAAAAATGTTCCATTTTCTCATCCGGTAGAACTGCTCTGGCTTTTAGTCGAGAGGATAGCGTGAGTAGTCGCCTGGGTGGAACTAAATACCTCAAATCAGGATTTCCTCCTAAAATCCGTTGTTTTCTCGCTGTAGTGATGCTCCAGAGTGGGATAAATGGATCCTTGCTACAATTGGGAGGCTTTAAATGTGGTGTAAGACACAAAGCTGCAACTCTAGAGTAACTTCCTTCTCTCTGTTCATGGTTTATTCTACATACAAACACTTTACGTATTCTAAATAAATGGTGACTTGCAGACCAATGACCAGAAGAAACTACATGGATCCAGCTGCTAAGTGAATTGTCCCTGCAACTGCAGCTCTAATGCTGAAAGAACATGCCTGGGTTAACTTGTAGAAAGCCTCTTATTAAATATTAGTAAAATATTCTGAGGTTTAAAATGCACAGTAAAGGAATTTTGATTCAGAGACAGGGAATTTTTGGAGGCAGCAATAGGAGAAAGTGTTAAATATGGCCTCATGGACCAGGACTTAATGTGGAATAAAGTGCCTATAAACGTGTCAGGTGTTTCATTTTATTAATTCATGTCCTTTTTGAGTCCTACATGGACAAACTCTTGCTGTACTGTTAGAATGGTGCCAATTACCTCTTGCCTGAGAGGTTCAGCCTAGGAAATAAGGAAATAAATCGCCCAAAGATGTTGTTTTGGAGAAGGTAGACCAACATAGTCCTCTGCGAGGGCTGAGCTATTCCAGCTGAGGCATTTGTGGTGGACATGTAGTGTCCTTTGAAAGCCTCGCTGAATGAAATGCTGTATTCAGGTTCTAATGTTTGTGGATACAATAAATAATGATCGGATGAAATTTTGCACTCTGGAGAGCTTTTCCCTAGAGTCCTTGTAGAAGAAGATTCTTCTGAAGAGCTTCAATTAAAAAAAAACCTTAAAATAAAGCTTTAAAAAATAATATTTAAAAAATCAACCTGGCTATAAATAATGATCGTGGCAGACTGGACATGTTCTCGTTGCTGATAGAAGGTGTGGAGATCATGAAACAATAGTGATGAAGCGTCAGCTTGGCCTTCTGCATGTGTTCTGGTCTTTCTTTTGGTGCTTAATGTCTCTGTTTGACCCCACCAGGACTGCTTTACTGTGGAAGGAGAGGACCTGAAGCATGACTTTGAGCGGTTACAACTAGCCATGGAGATGGTGGGCTTTCTTCCCAAGACTCGCAGGCAGTGAGTTCATCTTCTGTCTTAATAACTTGCAGATTATACTAGTTAATCCAACCTCCATAATTGGCGAGATCATTCACCTGCCTTGAGCTAACGTAACTGTTGGGCTCTACGTGACATACCAGCCTGGTGAGAAGGAATAATTGGTGTGAGACTGGAAGGAGCTTGCCCAGAGAAGTTGTGGATGCCCCGTCCCTGAGAGTGTTCAAGACCAGGCTGGACGGGGCTTTGAGCAACCTGGTCTGGTTGAAGATGTTCTTGCCCGTGAGACACCTCCCACTAGAGCAGGTTGCTCAAAGCCTCATCCAGCCTGCTCTTGATGACATCCAGTGATGGAGCATCCACAGCTTCCCTGGGCAACCTGGGCCAGTGTCTACAAGAAAGCCATGCCAATGCAAGTTTGATACTTGGCTACATGAAAATATGAAGCAAATTGGATGCTTCACTTGAGCATCGTTTCTGAGGAAACATTTGGAGATTTGGGACATAAACTGCTTTGGATTGAAAGTTAGAGGAATGAGGCAAATACAAAGAGGGTCCGTGGATGTTTGGGAATGTGGTTTTGCGTTGTCGTTAGCTTTAAGTTAAACAACGGAGTTGAAAATGAATCCTTTCTATTTTCTTTAGAATCTTCTCTCTCTTGTCCGCGATCCTACACCTGGGTAACATCCGCTACAAGAAGAAGACCTACCGGGATGACTCCATCGACATTTGTAACCCTGAGATACTACCTGTTGTGTCGGACCTGCTGGAGGTAAGCCTTTGCTTTCCATCCTCTACCGTTCACACCTCACGAGCCACCTCTGATTGATCATGCACTTCATTTCCGGTGTCACTGAAGAGTAAGTTCACTCGTGCTCCTGTGGGCTGCTCCTATTTGTCACTGAAAAGTTACCAAGGTTTTTTTTTAAGGAAGTTTTTAATGTAGAGGGTTTTTTTCCACCTGCTCTTCAGCTTCAGATTTAATTGACCAAAACCACTCTTTCTGCGATGAAAACTTGGAAGTTCTGTGTGGTAAGCAAACCTGCCGTTCCACACAATAGTTTCTTCGATCGCCAGCCATCAGCTCCTTCAACAGAGTCCCCTGATGCTCCTGAAATCTGTTCCAATATTTGCAGAAGAAATCAGAGCAGTCGTTAGACCATCAGCCCACTCTTCTAGTTCAGATGGTGGCTGTAGGAGATGCTGGGCTCACTCACTGTGTTGACTGGCTGTTGTTACCCTGCCAGCGTCCACAAAGGTTGTGTTGGAGATGCTGGAGGGTGCTCTCATCCCTTTAGGACCTATTTATGGACCTGTTCTCCATTTCTCTAGTTCTTTTGTGAACCTGGTGATGCCGTCTGCTGTTTAAGACCCTTAAATGAAAGCACTTAGCTCTCAGTGAGGCACCGCTGTGCCGGTACCATTTGGGAAGGGTTTGTAGGTCCCAGTTCTGATGGCCCAGGGCCATATCCAGAGCACTGTTTGTTCTTCAGAGAGCTGCTCCGTTAGCCCAAGGAGGTTATAAAACTCAGGAGAAGAGTCTTCATTTCAATGAACCAACTTGTCCTCCACTTCTCTTACATGTTCCCGAGCTGAGCTTGACAGCTCTTGATGTGGATCTAGGTGGCCAGAAGCTCTCCTTGCCGTCTCACTTTTCTTGAGACCCTCTAAACCGCTCGTAATCCAAAGGATACTGAAATGCTGAACTTCTGGTTGGTTGAAACAACGGGGATCTCTAGTCCTTTTTACTCAGTGGATGGTGTGGAAGGTTAATTTTTTGACAGCATCCAGAAGATAACTCATCATTTTGTGTGCACATGATGCTCTTCTGTTCCTTCCCTTAAATAAAGGTTACGCTGTTTCGCTACCTAAAGAACTCGGGAAGCGGTGCTCTCAGGTTTTCATAGCACTCCATTAATGCTTAGAATGTAGGGAGGGGAAAGCTTCCGTGAAGGACGGGTCTAAGCAGCTGGATGCTCTTTGCATCTTGGCCTTGGCGATTGCAGAAATAAACAGAAGGAAAATATGAGTTTGGAGGAGAACGTTGTTGATCTTACCCTGTGAAAAATGGCTGCAGCGAGAGCGCCAAGTCGTTTAAGGAGTAATTGTTTTTTCAAAAAGCTTTGATTAAGAGAGTGACTTAGAGAGCTGAAGTAATTCCAGGCCTTGGGTCTCTGCCCTGACGTTCTTCTGCAAACAAACTCCGTTGCAACATCTGCACGGGGAAGGGTTTCAGGTTGGTTTCTGCGTGCGTACGTGTGAAGCGATGCATTGATTGAGCCCCGCAGATCCAACGGTGGCTGAGCGCTGCGGTCTGCTGCGGCACAGCACGGGGATACCGGGCTCCCTGTCACATAGAGTCAACGACAGGGAACAAAAAATTAAAATAAATATTGAACTTCAGCCTTCTGGAGAATCTGGTGTAGCTGGGTGAAGTGATGGATGTCCCCAGTGGTGTTCCTTAGGGCTCAGTGTGGTTTAATGTCTTTGTCGGTGACGTGGGCAGTAGAATTGAGTGCAAGTTTTTGGATGACACCAAGCTGTGTGGTGCAGTTGACGCAGTGGAGGGGAGGGATCCATCCAGAGGGACCTTGGCAGGCTTGAGAGGTGGGCCCATGCCAACCTCTTGAAGTTCAACAAGGCCAAGTGCAAGGTCCTGCACCTGGGTTGGGGCAATCCCAAGCACAAATACCAAGAGCAGCCCCGAGGAGAAAGACTTGAGGGTGCTGGTTGATGAAAAGCTCAGCATGAGCCAACAATGTGCGAGTGCAACCCAGAAACCAACTGTATCCTGGGCTGCATCCCCTGCAGCGTGGGCAGCAGGGCAGGGAGGGGATCCTGCCCCTCTGCTGCGCTCTGTGAGACCCCCCTGCAGTGCTGGGGCAGCTCTGGAGTCCTCAGCACAGCAGAGACATGGACCTGCTGGAGCGGGGCCAGAGGAGGCCCCAGCAATGATGGGAGGGCTGGAAGCCCTCTGCTGGGAGGCCAGGCTGGGAGAGTTGGGCTTGTTCAGCCTGGAGAAGAGAAGGCTTCGGGGAGACCTTGAGACCTTCCAGTATCTGAAGGTGGCCCGCAAAAAAGCTGCGGAAGGACTCTTTACAATGGCTTGTAGTGGTAGGACAAGGGGTAATGGGTTCAAACTGGAAGATGGGAGACTTAGATTAGAAATGAGGAAGAAGTTCTTCACTGTGAGGGTGATGAGATCCTGGCCCAGGTTGCCCAGGGAAGTTGTAGATGCCCCTGGGCACTGGATGTGTTCAAGACCAGGCTGGACGGGGCTTTGAGCAACCTGCTCTACTGGGAGGAATCCCTGCCCATGGCAGGGGGTTGGAAGTAAATGATCTATAAGGCCCCTTCCAACCCAAACCATTCAATGATTCTATGATTTCTGCTCATCTCGGTGATTCCTTTACAAGCGAAATGACCATCTGCAGCACAAAATGCTTGTTGATTAGATGAGGACTACGCAGATCTCGGGTCTGATCGTGTGCAAGAAACGGCTGCGTTTGGGAAAGTTGTGTTGCTTGTCTTTAGATGGTAATTTATCCGTGAAACTGGAGACATTGGTTGCCTTCAAGTGTAAACTTTCTGATGGACCCGCTCCTTGATCAGCTGAAATGAAGCCAGTCATCCCATTTTCAGAAGAGGGTTGATTTCTCCTTCTGAACTACTTGATGTCTATTTCTTCACAGACCTGAGTAGCTCTTGGAAGCCTTATTTAGATTTGACCAAAAGGAAGGACTAAAGAGTTTCCAACCGCTCAAACACCTCTACAAAGAACATCCATTGCACTTTATTGGTTCGTTAGCTACTTACAGCTCTCCAAATTAAGTGTGGTGAATTCTTCTGAGCCAGAAACCACGAATATTGGATGAAATATTTGACGCTTTGTGTTTTGTCTCATTTGGGGTAATTCTTTTTATTGCTTTGATTCTACTGCGGTCGCTGAACACTGCACGGTTTTGCTTTTCACGCCGTCATCGCTGAAAATACAAATTGACTTGAAGAAGTTATTCATCCCCTCTCTAGATCTTGGCATGGCTCACCAAGACTGAAAAATCATCGCGGAATAAAAAGAATAGTAGCTGACAAATAGTTGAAGTTCTTTTCATACGACCACTGGCTGCTTGGCAGGATGCTCTTGAGTGTAGCGAAATGATGGAAGAAACCAGCTCTGCTGTGGTCTGATTCTCAGGCTGCGGTGGCTGATACACTTGAGGGCTGTGCTGCCATTTAGTGGGACCTGGACAAGCTGGAGGGTTGGGCAGAGAGGAACCTCATGAAGTTCAACAAGGGCACATGGAGGGTCCTCTACCTGGGGAGGAATAACCCCATGGACCAGGACAGGTGAGGGGTTGACCTGCTGGGAAGCAGCTCTGTGGAGAAGGACCTGGGAGTGCTGGTGTACAAGAAGTTCACCATGAGCCAGCAATGGGCCCTCGTGGCCAAGAAGGCCAGTGGTGTCCTCGGGTGCATTCAGAAGAGTGTGACCAACAGGTTGAGGGAGGTTCTTTTCCCTCTATTCTGCCCTAGAGAGGCCACCTCTGGAGTCTTGTGTCCAGTTCTGGGCTCCCCAGTTCAAAAGAAACAAGGAACTGCTGGAGAGAGTCCAGCAGAGGCTGCGAAGATGCTGAGGGGACTGGAGCATCTCTGTGTTCAGGAAAGGCTGAGAGCCCTGGGGCTGCTGAGCTGGAGAAGAGAAGCCTGAGAGGGGATCTGATCAATGCTGATCAATAGCTAAAGGGCAGGAGCAAGAGGATGGGGCCAGACTCTTGTCAGTGGTGCCCAGCGACAGGACAAGGGGCAATGGGCACCAACTGGAACCCAGGAGGTTCCATCTGAGCAGGAGGAGAAACTTGTTTGGTGTGAGGGTGTTTGAGCCTGGCCCAGGCTGCCCAGAGAGGTTGTGGAGTCTCCTTCTCTGGAGAGATTCCAGCCCTGCCTGGACACGATCCTGGGTGACCCTGCTGGAGCAGGGGGGTTGGATGAGATGATCTCCAGAGGTCCTTCCAACCCGCACCATTCTGTGATACATACTCTGGGGGAGTGTTTTGGTTGGTTGTTTTTCCTTAAATGACTCACTGGAATTGTCCAGTCAAGGATTTGAAATGGAAAAGAGGGGAAAAAAAAAATCCAACTGGACTTGGTGCAAAGGCTCTGAGAAGCAGGAGCTGAGTTGGCCATCTCTGAGACCAGCTAAGAAGAGAGGGTGCAGAGGTCCTCCTGCACAGCACCCATGAAGCAGTAGTCTTCCTGGGGAGGAGGGAAACCAGGAGTTTGACTGAAATGAAGCATTTGTGCAAAGCTCTGGTGTTTCCCCCCATGAAGGAACAGTCCGGCCTAAACTCATCGGGAGCTTGCTGGATTCAGTTGGAGCCTCTGAGGAGGACAACACCGCTGCCCAACTCTCCTTCTTCTGTATAACGAGGTTTGTGTCCCTATAAAATGAAGCTAAGAGGCAGATTTTTTGAAGGAATCTGGGAGCAGATGATGCTCTGCGATGGATTTGACGTTTCTTAGATACCACCAACCCCGGCCAAGATGGTTTTGGTTTATTAAAACATCCCGACCAGCGTTTGTTGAAAAAGCAAACTGCAGGAGAGGATTTTGGCCAGGCTCCGCAGATCATTGTTTCGTTTACAGCAAGAGCCTGATTCCATTTTATTATTTTTTTTTGAGGATAGACATAGCGCGTGGATTATGTGAGGCTTTTGGCAGGTTTTTCGGGGCCTTTGTTTAAACTCTGCTGTAATGCCGGGCCGCAGCGAGATGTCGAGGCTTGCCTGATGGATCGAGCAGATGTGGGGTCCTCTGCAAGGGCTGCAAGATCTCACGGCTCCTCTGCAGAAATCACGGAGGATTGTGTCAAACCTGGAAAGGCTCATTAGTGGGCTTGTTAACCAAAGCAATCTATTAGAAACGCTCGAGTGTCAGCTGCCCTTTTGGAGTCACTGTCCACCTCTGCGGGACATTTATGCGCTCAAGTTCTTTTTCCTACTAAAACATTGTCTTCAGCTTCCCCGAGGGATTCCGCAGATGTTGTGCTCCTCGCGTGATAAACATCTTGGAAGGCAACTGGTGAGCAAAAGGGAGGTGAGGATTATGAGGCAGCCGGTGCTTGCGTCCAGTCTGCTCTTCTGGATCCATTTTCTGGATGAAGTTTTGGAGATCATAGAACCAGAGAACGGCTTGTGTTGGAAGGGATCTCCAAAGTTTATCTAGTCCAAACCCCTTCACTGAACAGGGACATGATGTGTGCTTGCAGCCCAGAAGGCCAGCGATATTCTGGGCTGCATCTCCAGCGGGGTGAGGGAGGGGATCCTGCCCCTCTGCTGCGCTCTGCGAGACCCCCCTGCAGTGCTGGGGCAGCTCTGGAGTCCTCAGCACAGCAGAGACATGGACCTGCTGGAGCGGGGCCACAGGAGGCCCCAGCAATGATGGGAGGGCTGGGAGAGTTGGGCTTGTCCAGCCTGGAGAAGAGAAGGCTCCAGGGAGACCTTCTGGTGGCCTTGCAGGACTTCAAGGGGTCCTATCAGAAAGATAGGGTTGGACTTTTGAGCAGGGCCTGTTGGGACAGGACAAGGGGTGGTGGTTTTAAACTAAAAGAGGGAGATTTAGACTAGAGGGAAGGAAGAAATTTTTTTACTCTGAGGGTGGTGAGAGCCTGGCGCAGGTTGCCCAGAGAGGTGGTCGCTGCCCCATCCCTGGAACCATTGCAGGTGAGGTTGGCCGGGGCTCTGAGCAACCTGCTCTAGCTGCAGCTGTCCCTGCTCCCTGCAGAGGAGTTGGACTAGATGACCTTGAAAGGTCCCTTCTAACCCAAACCAATCTGTGATCTTCATCAGATGCAAAGCTCCGAGCCAGAACTCGAGTCAGATAACTCTCTGGTTGTCTGAAAGAAAGTCTGAAGAAAAAGTTCAGATCTTTTTTCAAGAAGAACCGATAGAAATCTGAATTTATTTTCTGTTATTCCACAGCAGGCAGTTTTGCACGAGCTCTCAACACTGCAATCCCTTTCTCAGCTGCGGGAGGAGAGACAAAAAGCCATGTTTTCTTGCTGTCAAGTTGGAAATCATAGAATCGTAG
>VZZY01013921.1:277166-327943 GCA_013400335.1 Eurystomus gularis | reverse complement strand
TGTACGGTGTGCCTTGGTAACCCTGCCCTGGGTGTGGGCTTCGCCCTGGTGCGGCTTGGGCTGGGGGTGCTGCCTTATTTCGGTTTCCACGTCCTGGCTGCTTATTTCCTGACTGGTTGTTAACAACTTTTTCACTCGGGGAAGTGGATCTGTGCATTGGTCAGTGAGCACACTCGTGTTTGCGTTACCTCTTCGAACACAACAATGTGCTATTTATCTTGGGCTGGCAGCTTAGGCGGTGTGAGGCTTCTCCTGCTTTATTATATTTGGCATGTTGATACTCAGTCAGTAGCCTGAGAGCAGATAAAAAATTATTTAAGTTAGCTATGCTTTTTTTCCTTTTCAGAAATCACTTAATAAAATGGATGGCAAAATCCAAGCAGTAAGTAGGAAGGCTTTTCTTTGCAGGATTGCTTAGGAATCTGCTTCTAATGCTGCAAAGGTGGGTTGGTGTGTAGTCCTGCTTAAACTAAGCACTTGGGACTCTGCACAACCAGGGCCCGTGTCTGCGTCTGAAAAGCAAAAATGTGTTATCTGGTATAAAATGTAAATAATGCATAATTAAAAACACAGTAGGTAGGAGCTAGTTCAAAGCTGGCAGATGAACTTTAGGAAATGACAGCTTTAAAAAGCATTTATACTTGCGCTTCTAAAGTAAAAGCACAACTGTACTTTTAAGTTCATATCAGACCAGAAATAAATGTGTGAGAAGTCTTAGAGTAGCTGTTAAGGAACATTTCTTAAACTTAGCATTTTGTTTTATTGAGGAATGACTGGTGAAACAGCAGGAGATTATTTTCCATGCCTGACAAAAATAATGCTTGCCACCTTCTCTAATAGTAGCGAAGAAGTAGTAAAGTTAAGGGAGATGAACTTCATAGGGAAAGAATAATTGTCGCTCTGTTCGGGGCCAGTTCCTGTCATAACAGTGACCAGGCTAGCGTACTGAACATTCAGCAGAGCTACACAATTACATACCATAAAAATATTTTTTCTTCTGGTGGCAGCGTTCTGAAACTGTGCTTTAAATTCTGAATGGGATGAATGACAATACCCAAGAACGGTGCCAAACTTTCTGTGACATGGGATATTCACATCATTAAAAACCCACAATTTTTGAAATACAGCATTCTGATAGCTTAACTGTGGTTTTGTTCAACTGTTAGAGCTATGCTTTCTTCCCCAAGATCTAGCAAATGAATTCTTAATGTCAAAAGGTTACCTGAAATTGCTCAATATTGGTGTACTCCAAACTTTTAGTAGTCTAAGTCTTTGAAAACCTGTTCAAGGGTCAAGATAGATGGCAAATGAGTTTTCACCTAAAGCATGTAAGAATCTAAAGCTTCTGATTTTTAGAATAAAACTTTGCTGAAAGCTTGAATCAGAGCAGGCTTTAGACTTTCTTTGAAAGTCTTGAACTTGTTTGAAACCCAGTGATCTCTTGGCCTGAAAAGCACTTTTTGCAATTGGCTTCTTATAGTGGTAACTTGTGTCAGGGATGTGATGGTGGGAGTCTGGCAACACTTACTGTAAATGGGAAAAAAGTGAGTCTACGTATAAACAGTTCCAGTATGTAGTCTCACTAACTTAGCCAAAATGCATTGAGGGCAATCTGTAGAAGGTTGTGCAGAAGTTTGAAAACTGCTCTGAGCTGATATGCTGAGAACCTCATATGCTGAGTAAGACCAACTTGATGAAGTTACTAAATAAATGACTGGTGCAAATAGCGATACCTGTAAGCATTCACTGGAAGCTTGCAAGGCATGGAGTAGAGAATTAGTTACAGAGCTCTCATCTTAATATTCTTGGCTGGGCTTTAAAAGGCCAGATGTTAGCCTGAAAACTCATCAGAACAGTTTTGACTAGAACTCGTGTATCTCTTCTCATAACCAAATGAAATCTTTCCTTTCTGTTATGTGATGACTGGGACTTTGTCATCATAATTTCAGTTTTGTGGATCAGTCTTAAATGTTATACTCGGCCATCCTGTGCCTCCATTGCTGCTGCATAGCCTCTGGGAGGAAAAACACTGTTCTGTGATTAAAAGGTGTGCTGAAAGTCCAAACTAATATTAAGGCTTCATTGTATTGACAACCCTGGAGATGCTCTAAGCCATCCTGGGTGATGTGCTAATAAACCATTCCTGAGTGTGGGTGCAATTTATACTGGCAAGATAATTTTGCCATTGTCGAGACAGCTTTCTCTTCATTTAAATTGGGAAGAGATGGAATGGAAAGTGGAACTAAACAATACTGTGATTTTTTTGCATAATTGTCTTCAACATAGATGCTTGCTAGACTGGTTGTGTTGGCCGCAACCTTTTGGTGACCCAGGAACAACTTCACATTATGAACATAAAGGCATAAGACCTGGGTGAAGAGTTTACTTGGACCATTATGTCAAGTGCTAGCTCATCATAGGAGACTATCTTCTAAGCTGCACTGAATTTCAAATGTATATGTATTTAAACGTTAATGATACTTGGTTCTCTGTATGTACATGAAGAGATGGCTGCTGCTTTGAAGAGATCACCTGCCTTCCTGCATGGAGGAAGGGATGTGTCAGAGTGCTTAGTGATAATAATAATAGTGACTGGTTAATTATGTGTTAAGGGAGAATAGTTAGAGCTCTGTAGCTGGTAAGGCAGCTTCACAGAGTAGTGCAAGGAGATACTGATAGCGGGCTTCCTATTTTTGATGGTGACTGCAGAGACAGAAGAGTGACTTTGATTCAGCTCTAAAGTGAAGACAACAGTTAAAACCATTTGAAGATCTGACCGAGATAATGGAGCAGTTAAGTATTCCTCCTCTAGAATCTCAGTAGAGAATAGATGAGAGACTAGAGGCAGAGCCACAGAACAAGCAGGATTGGGAAATGGGTGTGGGGCTCTGTAAACTGTTCAGTCAGCAAGGCTGATCTGCAGGAATTGCCACTGTTTTTTTCCCTTTAATGTAGACATCCACTAGTGACCTGAAAAGCTTCAGAGACCATCAGAAATGCTTTGAATGCGGGACAGATTCATCTAAGTTGTTAGGATCCTGACTCGCCGTGAGGATGTGAGTATTGCTTTAACAGTTAATCAAAACAAGTCTAGGATAATAAATTTCAGTGGATTGTGATCTCTGGATTACTTCTGAGGTGTTCACAAAAGATAAGCAAGAACAGACTTCAACTTGTATGTAACAGCCTAAAGCTCCATTTAAAAATAGTTCAGAAACTGCAAACTGGGAAAAAAAACCCTGAATTGTCAACTTGCAATTAAGTAGAAGGTGGACGGTACTCTTGCTAGATTTTGCTTTCTAATATTTGGAAGAGAACAAGAAATACTGTGAAGGCAGTGTTGCAGTTTGTAACACAAAGCCCACTGCGGAGCCTTTAGCTGCTGCTCGTGGATTTGAACAAGAAATACAAGAATTCAGTTTTTTATCATCCTTTTTAATCAGTTTGAGTGGCTTTGCAAAGGAGCCCTATGTCTCTCCTTCTCCTTACAGATGAAAGTAAAGCAAAAAAGGGCTGAAATGACTTGCCCAAGAGCATTTACAGGCTCTTAACAGGGCCAGGAATAGAATCCAGGGTACAGGAATCCTTAACTAGGGCTTTCTCCATAGTGTCCCTTACTGCTTTCAGGAGCACAGGACTTAACACCTGTTATTTCTCAGAAGTTGTTAATATATCCCTGGACTAGAAGTATTGCACTGAAGATTTGGGACTGATCCATTGTGGACTACTGACTTTAAATTCTTTAAACCTAGAGAGTCGTTTCTCATAAGCTTGGAAGAAGTGAGCCTTTCGGAAATAGTGGTACCTAGAACTGCTTGAACCTGCTTGCTTTGCAGCTTGAAAATATGAATGCTATTTTGTTGTGATTTCTCTGATCCTTAATTCCTCTTAGTTGTGTTTTACATTCCATCTAATACAGCTAAATCTTCCCACTCTTACAGAAAAAGACTATTAAATCTCCCCTCCATTTACCTGGAATCCATATCTCCTGAAATCTCTCTTGATGTTAGCTGACCTTAGTGGGTTGCCTTCTGGGTGAATGTCTGTGGCTGGAGTGTTTTCTGTTGCTGTACCAACCTGGCTTCTGCAGAAAGAATAAAGACCTCGAGGTGGGGAGATGTGTGTTGCTTCCTATAAGCTCATATGACTGTTGCAACATGTTTATCTAACATGTTAATTTTGATTCTGCCCTAAACAAAAGCTCTCTGGAAGCTTGAGTGGTACTTCAGTTCTCATTAATTTTTTTTTTAATAAAAGTAACTGCTGGAAAAAAAATCCAGAGGGGATGTTGTCCGAGTTTTAAAGTATTATTGGCTGCCCTTGTGGAAATTTCATAACCAAATAGAAATGTACACATCACCTGCCTTCTGGATTTTTGGGGAGTATTTTCGGGGGAGGGGGTATGAAGCTCTTTCCAGCTGAGGGATGTCTGCTGATGGGAAAAGCACCCAGTTGATATTGTTGGTTCACTAGCAAGGTGGGAGGCTTAGGGTAGGGGGGTGGTACTGTGGGCTGCCACCACAGAACTCTGCGTGCTGCCCTCTGGCAGGGCTGTCATGCGGGGACTAGTCCATCACCCTGCAGAGTCAGAAGCACGCTTGCAGCACCTTTGGTACCATGATTGCTTCTGCAGCTTGATGTGCTCTATATGGGAGCATGTGGGAAATGGGGTCAATAGCTACCTTTGTGTCAATGAAATCTTGAGGTAATATTATGTTCAATCCCAGCTATAAGTCAGAAGTGTAAGAGGTCTGGAGCTCAGTGAAAGGAGTAATAGCTTACTCTAGAGATGAGCCTGAACAACAATTTTTAGGTGGCACTGGGGCAGAGATGTCACTGTGCAGGCCAGCCTACAGTCAATGACAGGAATTTATGTTGAGGAGGTAGAGTAGGTGACATCTGTTGCATGTGAAGGTGGAACTGTCTTAAGCATCCAGTCTACATTTTCAGCCTTGTTTTCCCAGTGACTCTCACTGCCCTCCACTGAAGTTCTCAAGACTGGTCTTCTGGATTTCAGGTAGTGTGAACTGATACAAAGCTTCATTGCTAAAATTAAAATTATGTAATATCCAATATTTTAATTATGTGAGCTGTCAAAATAGCATAATTCTCCTGAATGAGTTGTCTAGACAGTATAATACTGAGGTAGGCAATATTTTGACTCGGTGGTTGTCATTCATTCAAGGTTTGTTTCTCATTACTCTGTTATGTACAGAGATTGAAAAAACATGGCCTATACCTTGTAGTTCCTCTCAAGTTTGTGGCTCAGATTTAAGACATTTCCTCAGATCTTGCTGTTATTTTCCAGTTTCAAATTTGTCTTGGACTCAGTTTTATTTCTTGGACTCTACTTTTGTTCTGCTCATTGCATCAGCAATGCATCCATGTCACAAGTTCTGCCTTTAGAGCTGGGATTTCCTGTCCCTGAATATGGCCAGTTGTCTGTTGTTTATATTGCCTTGGAGAGGATACAGCCTGAACAAACCCTTCAACATAATTGAGTCAGGCCCCAAACGAGAGGTTCACAAGAAGTCCATCCAGTGCCACCAACTGGAAAAATCCATCATTTAATACTAAGAGGCTGGGGTTGCACTGGGGTCTGCCTCCAGGTTTAGACCTACTGAAGAAAAATGGCTTCCTTGAAGTTTTTGTTGATTTGGGGAAGATAGTTCTTTCTCATTTTTACAAAGCACTCATGCTCTCCTATGTTTATCCAAGACAGAACTAGAGTGGCAGGAGCTCTAAGGACACTTTGCTTCATCTTTGTTATGAGCAGCTCCATCTGAAATGAGTAGCAGAAATCCCAGTCTTCATTTTCAACATGTCAAACTGTTGGTGGCACTATAGAGCATCCAAAGGGTTCTTCTTAAATGGAATTTGATACCTATGTGCAGAGGAGGGTCAGCAGTGATAAGTAATACTTCTTTCTGTCTTGAAGACGAGAAACTGAGAATGTTTGTAGTCTTGCCATCAGCACATGAATATGTGGTACCTCCATCACTGGAGGCTTTCAGAACCTGCCTGGATGTGATCCTGTGCAATCTGCTATAGGCAAATGTGCTTTGACAGAGGGGCTGGACTAGATGATCTCCAGAGGTCCCTTCTAACCCCTACCACTCTGTGTGATACAATTGCCTTCACTTCAAATCTTGAGACCAGGTGGATGTGTGTGCTGTTGGCATTATCTGATAATTTTGCCCTACCAACAACTGATTTTGTCTACTGATGGGAACAAGTTCTTCCTGCTAAAAAGAAAGAACATGAGGGATATTACAGTTTTTCACTTTGATGCCTGGTAGTATCTTCTCTGGCCATACTGTTCTCAAAGCCCTTTGCTATGGCATTGCTAGTTGAAGCGTAATGGTTTTGTTTCTGTCCATTTTGAGACTCCATGACTTTGAGTAAAAGCTCTTTTGTGTGGAATATTGATTTGTTTCACATTCAGGGTGACAATCTTTGTAATGAGTCTTGAATGTTTATTTGCCACTAACTAGGTAGTCTGGAGATGATGGGTGTTTATGCTTGCTAGGGCGAGTGGTGGGGTGGTAGGTCTTCCCTGGAAGACTGCAGGATTTTGCAGCTGGAGGGAACGGAGTGCTTGCATTGCTTCCTTAGAGTGTGTGGTACATGGCCTATAGGTGTATATTCTCTAGTCATGACTATACATCACCCAGCACGTGAACATAAATAACAAAAGATATGTGACCTTTTCATTATGCGAAGGCCATAAAAACAGGAATTCACCCAAATTAACTGGTAAAGAATGACTATGCTCTGTATGGAAGATGCTCTCTTTTCTCTCAGTTGCCTTAGGATCTCATCAGTTTTATGCTGACAAGCAGAGATGGAGTGAGCATCCATTCAGAAGAAATGTGTGTGTAAATCAATAGTGTGTGTAAAATCCTCTCCACAGACTATTGGTGATGAGCATCAGCGTGATCTAGGCCTTGAGGAAATTTATGTGATGTAGGTAAATGCATATTCACTGTAATGACAGCTTACAAAGCAACTGGTTTAAATATGTTAAATAAAATCTGGTTTTCCTCCACTTACGTGTCCAGTGCTACAAACCCAGATTTACTGAGTCACTGAAAGTCTTACATCTTCTTGTTCTTCAGCTCAAGTTTTTATGGTTTTCTTCACAGCAAAGCAGAAGAGGAAAATGGGAAATTAAGAGTATCATGTATTTTGAAGACTTGATTAGCTAAAATAAGAAGGAAAACTTGAGTAAGACAAGACTAGTCTAATAGTTTAGAGAATTTTCCTTTTAGGAATGGGTTCAAGGGAAGTGATGTGTCTATGCTGTTTTGTGTACACAGGTTATGGACAGTCACTGCAAGTGCACGTTTGAGATGGGTAAACTGGCTCTTGCTCCAGAAGTTGGTAAATGTTCAACCTTTGTTGTTTGTTTTTGTGATCTTAATTTCTTAACAGCTGATCTCCATCTTCCTTTTTTATCAAACTGGTGATCTAATTACTGTGTGTGATTAAGTGGGTGACTTTGTCTTGCAATGTTGCTTGGCAAAACCAGGCACATTTCACAGAATCACAGAATGGTGGGGGTTGGAAGGGACTTCTGGAGATCATCTAGTCCAACTCCCTGCCAAAGCAGGTTCATCTAGGCAAGGTCACACAGGAAGGCATCCAAATGGGTCTTGAAAGTCTCCAGAGATGGAGAGTTCACAACCTCTCTAGGCAGCCTGTTCCAGTGCTCTGTCACCCTCACAGTAGAGGAGTTTCTCCTCATGTTGAGGTGGAATTTCCTGTGTTCCAGTTTGTGCCTGTTTTCCCCTTGTCCTATCACTGGGCACCATTGAAAAGAGACTGATGGCTCCATCTTCTGACACCCACACTTCAGATATTTATAAACATTGATCAGCTCCCCTCTCAGCCTCCTTCTCCAGGCTAAACAGCCCCAGGGCTCTCAGCCTTTCCTTGTATGAGAGATGTTCCAGTCCCTTAATCATCCTCATGGCCCTCCATTAGACTCTCTCCAGTAGTTCCTTGTTGCCCTTGAACTGGGGAGCCCAGAACTGAATACAGTATTCCAGATGTGGCCTTACCAGGGCAGAATAGAGGGGAAGGAGAACCTCTCTCAGCCTGCTGGTCACCCTCTTCTTAATACGGCCCAGGATTTTGATGCAAGTTGGGTTTTTTTAAGATTTACATCTGTGTAGATAGCATTACTTCTGTGATCTACTTTCAGTATGGACTAGCGTGATATTTGTTCACAGTAAAAAAATGGAGTCAGGCATTTTACTACTTTTTTTCTGTGATCTATGATGCAGAAAACAACTGAGAAGAAGGAAAAGCATCAAATCAAATTTTCTTTACATAAGCTCTGTTCCAATGTGACGTTATTTGCAGTAGTCAATGTTGGGCAGTGCTGGGCTATGCAGCCCAGCGCTGGGATTTTCCATAGCTCTGCAGACGTTTGGATGGGTAGGGGAGGCCCAGCTACCACAATAGTTTCCACAGCCTGCATGAGCATCTTGACAGCTAGCTACATTCTGTTGCAAGACACTGTGCTGGACTGTATATGCAGTATTTCCACACTCAACCTGTGAGGTGTGGGAGAAAGAAGGTAACAGTCTGATCTATGAGTCAAATTTTTTGGAGGTGTGGAAGAGTAGTCAGTGAAGGAACATAAAAAAAAATGAGGATTGAGGAATGGAATGTTTGGCGTTGGTTTTAATTAGAATCATCCTGTTCATCACTCATATCATGAGATAAAAGGGGAAAAATATCCATTGCTGTAGCACGCTCAAAGAGAAAATATTTATATTAATAGCTAGTGAGCAATTTCAATTGACCTGCCAAATACAGTTGAATTAAAATACAGACCTTATTCCAGCAATATTTCCGTTATTGTAGCATATGAGAGAGATACAACTGGCATTATATGTATCCCTAATCCATCTGCGATCTAATGACTTTTGTCTGAACTTCATACTACTTTTAATTCAGTCTTAAACTTAGCAATTATCTGTCAGCCAAAAACTTAATAAAGCCCAATCAATAAACCTTTCTCTCATGAACACACGCCTTCTTGTGCCTCTCCCCCTGAAAAGGTAAAAAGATGGGACTCATATTGTGACTTGTAAACCAGAGGAAGAAGTTGGTCAATGACTTTGAGAGCTGAAGATTTTTTTTTTCTGTTTTTTTGGGGGCTTTGTTCTTGCCAGGGAGGAACCAGCCATTGGAACTTCTCTGCTCGTCTTCTAGGTGTGGTGCTGTGACACGATGAGAGAGGTATGTGCTCCCCGTGACTGCAGCTAGTCATGGAGAGTGACCTATGCTCTAATCTCCCTTCCAGCAGTGCAAACCAACTGAAGTGACCAATGCTGCTATTTCACATGTTACTGTAAATTAGATTAGAATCTGCTGCTCTTGGATTTGTTTAATTAGCTGGCAGTATCTTTAAAATACTTTGTAGAGCGTTTGGGCCACAATGTGAAACATGCATCGCTGTTAAGGCTTAAACCTTAGTAAATGAAGTGAAACAGTCTGAGATCCTTCCACACATCAAGGGGAAAAGGTGGAGGTTTTAGTTCAGATCATTCTGCATTTTAAAACTTAATAAATATCAGGGTAAGTGGGTACAAGTAACCCTTTCAGCCCTCGGTTGATACAAAAGACTTTCTCACTTTACGTGAGCATCACTATGTAGACCGTAGCTTCCTCTGAACTGATTTTTTTAAATTTTTATTTTTTTGCTTCTGACTAAAAAACATGCAAAGAGATTTTCCAGGACAGGTACTTTGAATTACTATCAAGCTGCCAGATGTCTTACCTAAAAACAGTGGTAAAGAAAACTCTTAACTGATTGCTTTCCTTTTCTGGAATACACAGTAAGGCAGTTGTGACATTATTCTGTTCAGGTCATCAAATTCATGTTAGCTATTGTACTACCAATGTAAGACATACATTTGAGAAGAATGAAAAGTGCAGGAAGTTTGAATGATGCACGAACATAAATTTACTCATCTTTTATGTAATGTCTTCTTGAGGTGCCGACGTTCTCAGTACATTAATTGTTCATAATTAACACTCTTGTATAAAGCATTTCAAAGGTAATTTTCTGAGGCCAAAGAATGACTAAAATTATTCAGTAAAGAGCAGTCGATAATCGGTATCCAAAAGGAGACTTGCAGGATGTGAAATAAACTGATGTAACAGGCAAAAAGTTTGCTTATATGAAAGAAATTTCCTTTTACTGATTTGATGCCCTAAAACAGGAGCCACAGAAGCAGTGCTGGCTGGCGCAGAGGCAACATCGTTACATTCTAATCATGTGCCGTTGAAGGAAAGGAAAGAACGAGCTTTGGACAAAATATCCATACTTCTTGTAGCAGAACTCCAAGAGGTAGTCACCTGTTCTAGATAAGGTATGTTTAAAGAATATACTTAAAAATAAGGAAAATAAAGTATTTGATCTATCAGACTGCTTCCAGGCAGTAGACTTTAAACAACTTGTCAAATATTTCTTGGCTGTTACAGCCTTGCATAAAAGCTTTTCCTGATTCATAAAGAAAATTAATGTGAAATCAATAATGGTATTTAAAAATTCACCAAACATTTCCCATCCAGAGAAAGTCTCACTTTCAGAGTGCCACTAATGCAACGGGCAGAGTGGGGAAAAACACACAGACTTGACCTTAATGGTAAACAAAAGAGCACGGATGGAAAGCGCAGTGAAGAAGGATGCTTTCAGAAGTGGCCAGGAGGAAGACCTGCCTGCTTCCCTCCCCACAAGACCAAATCTCTACACAGACCCACCGTGGGCATCAGCTTAGAAAAGTCCTACGCCTTCAAGCAAAGGCTATGCAGACTTGAAGGATACAAAGTGGTGTGAATGGCAACAAAAAATTCACATAATGGTGAAAAACAACAAAAATACAGTAAAATAAGTTTCCCATAGCATATTACAAGCATATGACCTGCTGGAGTTCAGACAATGAAGAGGAAACATTCGCTACTTCATGTTGCTTCATTCTACTATCCCAGAAAACCTGGGGTCATTGTGGAAATGGGAAGAAATAGGCCATATAATTAGATTTGTGTGTTATTTTATGTTTTTAATAGGAGGACAAGGAAGAGTAATACAGTACATGGTGACCTTGCAGCTGGATATGCACCTAGGCCACTTCTCTGCTGAAGACGACGCATTGTAGTTACAAGTTGTATGAGTTAATACAACTGTAATTACCCACAGTTGCCACATTTGATCTGTGAAAAGAAATATCCCCTCTCCTCCCCTTCCTCCCCAAAGCAGTGCAGAACAGTTTTCTAGCCAAGGTTGTTCAGAAACAGCAGCAGGCAGCAGCAGAAGAGCAAGCCTGTAGAGTTTGGGCACAGTGGTCTTTCATGAAGGGCTATTTTCTGAGCCACTGCACCCAAGAGGCTCAGAGAGTTTTCTCAGTATTGTCATCTCCAGACACCCATGCCCACGCTCTTTCAGTGGCATTCAAACAGATCTTAAAACATGCTACTTTATTAGTCATGGTGATTTCTAGTTTTTAGGGGTTCGTGTGTCTCACACTTCCCCTCAAGCTTTTTCTCTGAACTTCAGAGTTAGAAATTCATTTTTCTTTTTAGGGTAAAATTCAGATTCGCATGGAAGCGCTTGACTCTGGGAAGCTGTGGCTTCAAAACCAGCAGATAGGAGATTCATGATAAAATTGGCAGAATTGTACTGCTCTAAGCACTTTCGGAGACATATGCTGCTTTTCCTCCTCCTGGAAGTAGTCCCACAGATGTCTCATGATTATTCACTTGAGTCATGGTTGCAGAATTGAGTTTTTGGTGTTTTGGATTCCCAGATTCCTACACTGCATATTTATGGTGTTTGAAGTGCAAATTCTAATAGAAGACCTGCCTGTTTTAAAACACAGATGATGCCCAATGTTTTCAACTTAAACTAAATTGCCTCTTGACTTACAACAACATTTGGTCAAAATGAGGCATCCCTAAGGACAAAGAGACAAAAAAATATAAAAATAAACTGGACGTAGCACACTGCTATTAAAAGTTTTGTGTTTGTTTTTCTTCCTCTTGTGGTTTCCACCAGTGATATTATTGTGGTATTAGTCACTAGGTGGTGCTCTCCTACATGGTCTTCTGCATTCCTGTCTCCAGGGTGTGAGTGGCCTGGGCTGCAAGTTTGCAGCCAGAGTTTGTTTTGGAAGGAAAGTATGGGAGTTATAAGGCTAGACAGCAACATCTCTCGCCCGTTTGGAATGGAGCGAATTTTTTGGAGTAAAATTGCTCTAGGGAGACTGGTTTGGTTTGTTTTGTTTTTTTTTGGCTGACATTCCTGAAATGAGGGATTGCCTCTGTGCCGTTTGTGACCGTTTCTGCTCCCAGGCTCATGTACTTTTCAAGAAATGTGGTAGCACTAAGCCTGTACTTACAAGCAGTTTAACTCTGTGCTGCAAGGCTTTACTATCTAGTGTATAAATGGAATAATAGCGCTTTTTTCCTCTCAGATGTGCTTTTACTGTTAATGGAATTATTATATTAATTTGTAGATGCTGTACCCTGAACAGATGTTAGGCAACCTGAGTTTTCTTTCATTTGCTTTGTCTTTTTAAAACCGCTTTTCAGATTCATTCCATCCAGTTGCTTTTTATACCAAAGGAAAACAAATTCTGTCAGCAACAGTCCTTTACGGAGTTCAGAATCTTAAATATGTCCTGATAAGAGAGATTTAAAGATTCGTTGAATGCTGGAGATGGTCTGAAAATGCTAAACATTTCTCAGTGCTTTCTCCAAATTTTCCACAAAGCTTCTGGAACATTTGAATTAACTGATGCCTAAGTTCAGCTTTCAGGCAAGGAAAGTTGTTTTCTTTTTCCTCACTTGTAGTATTTTTATGAGAAGTGAGGACAAGATTAGGCAGATGGAAGGGGAAAAAAAAATGTGAAGGAATTGCAACATCAAAATATTTTAAACTGCATTATTGGTTTGAAAACAGAAAACATTAATTTCGTAGCTTCTGTGTCTAAATTTCAGGCAGTGTTAAAAATACCATTCCCGTTTTTAAAAACACTGCATTTATTCAAAGAGGCCTGAGAATGAAAAATATTGATAAGCTTTACTAAGCATTTTCATATGGAATCTATTTTCAGCCACATACCAGAAAATGTCTTTGTTATTTTTTTGAATGAGACCCTAATCTTGGAATGACTTTTCATTTATCAGGGCCTTTTAAGTCTGCTATTGTGTTTCCAGTCAGATCCCTTCCACTCCTTTTTTCCTGTGTCAGCCTCTTGCAAACTCACCACAGGGCAAAGTTCACAGTTATTTTCCACAGGCACAAGGATTTCCCCTCTCAGGGGTGCACTTGGGCTTTATGCACTGGAAGCAAAGCACAAATGAATGCCAGCTCTAATCGTTTGTGATAAAGTTTCTTGTGCTATATTATATTTAATAGCAAAACCTACAATTTGTGATTTAACATGTTAGCAATTCAAAGGCCTTTGTTTCTTACGCTGTTTAGTCAGATGAAATGGCTTCGTGGGGTTTTTTTACATCACCAGCACTGGCATTTGTCTCAGTGTTGGTGTTTTTACTAAGCTTCCCACTTCAGTAATAATTTAATAAGGTTAAAATACCGCTTTCCAGAAAAAAAGTGAGTTCTGATGTCTGCAGTTGGGAAGCTGAAAAACATAAGTGCAACGTGACAAAGAAAAATAATTAATTCCTCTTAAAATTTCACGATTTTTCTTTTTTTGGGGGCGATTAACAGTATTGTAGCATTTAGATTGCCTGAAATATATCTCTTTTAACTTGTTCCAGGGTGTTCAAGTTTATTTTCATGTATTTTATAGGCAAGAAACAGCTGAAATTCCCTTGAGGGATTAAAAAAAGCACAAAACCTGTTTTTTCTCCCCTGATTCACTGTTACAGATCCTATGACTCTTGGTAGCAAACAGGATTTGCGTTCCTATCCGTGATCGAAGTTTCCACCTCCCCATCCTTCTGCAGTGAGGATGTGCCAATTGTCAGCCTGGCTGCCATCTCCCAGCCTCCTGCAGCTGAGTGGAGACTTTAATTGGTCTTGGAAAGTGCTTTGCGATCCCTTCAAGATGAGAGGCTGATGTTCAGACTGAGTTGCTCTGCTTTTCTGTTTCTCACGGGGCATTCATTGCCTTCAGCTGGAGCTGAGGAGACCAACAGTTGTTTGCCTGAGTCAAATAACAAGTTGTAACGGGAGAGACCTGAGGGTGCATGGATCGAAAAAGAGACAAATCTATTCTCGCTAACGGTACCATGGGCTCAAATTGCTTGGTAATGTTCTACCAGGTACCAGCGTAAGAACATTAATCAATCAGGTTGTTCAGGTAGCCTACGCTGCCTGTTAGAGGCCAATAAACATCCACATCACAAATGAAAGTGTGGGCAAGAAATCTGGGAATTTTGTGCAAGTTTTGTTTTCAAGAAGGCAGCCTAGTCAGAGTCAGGTCTTTGGAGAAGTATCACCAAAGTACCTGTGCAAATCAACCAGGGCTTTAGAGGCTGCTGCTGGCACTGGCTGACACTGGCAACCGTCCAGCCCAGCACCTCATTTTGCTTTTCCTCCTGACATTGAGATGTGACCTTTGGCTCATTCCCTTCCCGTCTCTCGGCACTCTGGTCTCCTCCTACCATTTGATTGCTTTGTCTTCTTAGAGTTGAGCTCCCCGGGCAGGGCGAGGCTTCAAGCTCCATCTTATTAGGTGTTTGCAAAGTACATAGCACAATAGGGCTGATCTCGGCTAAGATCTCCAGGCACTGCTGCGCTACCAGTAATTGTTACTATTAATAACAAAAACAACCAGTCGTAATAGAGTGTGGAAAGGGGAATAGCTTGGCATTATTAATGTCAAGTTTAAAGAGCAAAAGCTCCGTTTGTGTTATTACCTGTCATCCTCTGGAGAACTGTAAGCATCTCCCTGAATAGGGATCCAGTTTCTGCCCTTACCCTGCATAACCTCATCAGTTTCAAAACAAGATTTAATGTCATTAGAGCAAACTGGCATGAAGTCAAGGGGTTTTGTCCAAGGAATTCAGGTTGCCTTGACTTATTTTTGTAAGTACACAACATCAGAAGGATCATCGAGAAACTTGCCCATAACAGCCTTTTTCCCCAGGTATCTCAGGTCTAGCTTGTATCACCAGCACTTTTGCCTCTGCTGCTTTCCATTCTGTGGCCAACATTCTCTGAACATCTTAGCATCCTCTTGCTCTATCTCATCCAAGCACAAGGGATAATTGTGTGGTCTCCTTGTTATCTAGGAACTCGGCCAGCTCTCCTCATATTCTCAAAACTGGTTACAGATTAGTAATCTCTGGTGTTGCCGTGGGTTAGTTACTGTAACTCATCAATGGACTACTGTATATTACTCGCATTTAGTTTTATTTATTAATTCCTCTTCTTTAGAAACATTTTTCTTTCCTGCTGTTTTGTACCTGCTTGCATGATAGATTGTGTCTGGAAATCCTGAAGTAGGGATTTAGGCTATCCTACTACTGTTGTCTTCACTTGCACTTTAGAAATCCCTTTGCATTTTGAAATTCCTGCATTTCAAGAAGTGGAAGAAAATTCCCTGCAATGTGGAACTGCTTAGATTTCTTTGGTAGTGTTTTAGTGTGTCAGTCAGTGCTTTGTTTCCTGGTAGGTGCAACTCCTCCATAAATGTCTTTCTAAAATCCATCAGGGTACCTCCTAAAATAATGTGGAGTCAATATGGCTTGCGGATCGTTTCAAGTGATTTTTTAATTGGGTAGCCCATGCATAGTTCATTCTCCGTGACAAAATGCAATCAGCTGCTTTGCATCACTCCTCATAAGCTAGTTAGAAACTTTTGTTTTTACAGAGAAGGATCTGAACCCTGACCCCACCACCACTTTCAAGTCTTCCCTGACAGACAAAGATGAAGCTTGAGGTATCAAAATGTCCTGGGAGGGATGTGACCCTGAAGTGAATGAGGACCCGATGGCGTGGGCTTGTTGCACAGGGTTAGAGATGGAAAGAAGTGTGACTCTGCATCCATGTGTGGCTGCTCTCGAGCCCCTATAATTGCAAAACGTGGCTGAAAGCTGGAGAGAAGCCAGGAGGTTGTGCTGGGCAGCATGTGATTTCCCAGTGTCACTGCAGGGGATTAAGAAACGTGCTTTAATGGGGTAAGGGGGGTTTATCTTTGGAAATTGATGCCCACAAGGATCTTGGATCTAAATGAGAATGACTTGGAGATTTCTACTATTGGAATTTGATTCCCAGAGAGAGAGTGGCCTTGATAGGCAGTAAAGAAACAAGACTTACTGTGATTCTCAAGGAAACTCCTTCAGCAGAAGAAAGTATAGAAAGGCAAATTAGAGGATGTGGTATAAGAGTGGATTAATTCAGATCACATAGCAGATAAGGGTATTCCCGAAGTACAACATACTCCTTTAGGAACATCCCCACATAAAAAGGAAGTGTCGGATGCCTTAACCAAACTAAATTAATCTTCATGACATGTCTGTGGGCATTTGACCTCCTTGCTGTAGCACCTCCGTAACTGCGCTCTCCTGTCCTATAGATGTGTTCCAGGCATAAAAGTTGAAGACATAAAATTTCATTTTTATTGCAGTGTAGGCTGTATGAAAGATACTAAAAACAACCCTGCTTTTTTTTTTTTTTTTTTTTTCAGAGGGACAGAATGTGGGACATAATGTCAGGTGTAAAGAAAAATTCGGAAATTTGCAATAAGAATAGTTGAAGTTAAATGTTTCCTTCTGAACCGGAGAGAAAGACAGAGGAATGGTAAGAGCTGATTTCTTGTCATAGATCAGTTGTCAGAATGAGCAGATAATGCCACTACTTAACGGCATCCAAAATAGAGATCCTCCAGATCAATCTGCACAGCTCCTGTAAAAATAACGACAACAAAAAAAAGAGGTAGTTAAGTATTTGAGAGGTATACAGTGACAAAATGCAATATAAAAGAAAGCTCTCAGAGGTTTACTAGTACAGAACAGTTATTTTGCCTTTCCTCTGATCATTTTCCTTCCGCTATCCTGGCTCTTCCCTTCAGCGTTTTCTAATATGTATGCCAAGAACTAGTTTCCAGTGATTTTTTTCAGACAGGTTGAGCAGATATCTAAGGGACCAGCCTTTGGTAAATCAAACAGGAGTATAGGTAGAACGAGAAATTAGTGGCACAGGCTGAACATCCTTTTGTAACTGAAAGGCTTCACTTTTTCAGTCCCACAGATGCAGCATGGCAACAGAGATGTGACATATTGCTTATTTAGGGGGATGTGCCAGAAATTGTGAAGTGCGGATTAAGTCTTGTGAAAGAAAATCAGACCAATTGGAATCTTATCTAATGCTTTTAATTAACTTAAAACTCAATCTCTTCTTTCTAGAAAGGAGTGCTTGGGGGAATGAAGGCACTTGGATACAGAACCATCTTCCAAACCATTTGGAATTCACTCTGATAAGAGTGATTTTTGACTGAGCTTTATTTCCAGCTAAATTTTAAAGCAAGATGCCAGGTGATACAAACCTGTATGAACTGAAAAGAAAGAGGAAAATCCTACTGGTTTCTGATAGTTACATATTGTACCTGTCAGTCCAGTTACAGTATCTGAGCATCTCAGTCATTAATGTGTGTAGCTTCAAAACTTCTGTACAACTAAAACTGGTTTTAGAGCTCAAAGTAATCTTCTTAAAAACCACTCAGAATTGAGAACCTGTTCCTAAGAAGAGCTTGCCTACATATAACAGGTGAAGGATATATGGCTTTTTTCTGATTTTTTTTTATTTATAAAATGTACCTGTCCCAGGCATACAACCAGCAAAAACCAAATATAAAATTCACATAATAAGCTGATAAAAAGCAGAACATCTTCCATGACTGCTCAATCTGCCAGTTGTTATATCTTTCACCCACTTATGTTGTTCTCAATACATCTTTTTGCCTAGGGAAAACCGCAGGATTTGTAATGTACTGAGAGAGAAAAAAATCACACTAAGGTGAAAGATTCAAGTAACAGGATCATCTCCCAACACATCCTCATCCATGTTTATTTTAGTCTAATTGGATTTTATTTATTTTTAGATTATCTTCATCATCATAGTATTTGAACATTACCTCCTACAGCCCACATATGGAAAGCAATACTTTTGTATATGTCTGATAGATATTCAGGAACAAATGGGAGTCCAAGAGGAAAAAGCCCGAGTGGCTAATGACATCTTTAACACTTGCAAGCATTTGCTCGAGATGCATCATGTTCTGATCTTGCATCAGTAAGGTCCACGCCTTAAGTCTGAGTGCTGCTGAATGATAAATGAGGAGCAAAATGCACACACATTTTCGGTTCCCCTAAAGCTGTAGAGGAAACTTCTAGCTGATCTTATATGGTATCTTGGGATGGCCTTGGGGAGAGCAGGGAGGAAGAAGGGAAGATTATGTGATACAAACCCCATTCAGTGATGTATTTAATGAAGTAAGCACAAGGAGCATGTGTGCCTTGGCTGCAGAAATGCCTGTGACGCAGCTAGGAGGATGCTCAGCAGCAGGGGTGGAACTCTGCTCAGTCCCACTCACAAAGTGGGCTACATGGAAAAGTTATGGCCAGTTAGGATGAGGGGAACAGATGTAAAATACAAATCCAAAGGAACTTCCATTGTTCATGGAACAATTTTTAGGCCTTGCATATTGTTGGCATGCAAATACTGGAGTGAATGTATCCCGCCTTTTTAATATGCCACACAGGTCTGTGAAAGAAGCAGCCATATCCAGGTGTTTGCTTAATGAAGCCTGAAAAAAAGATGAAGTTGGGCTCTATAATGCCATGCTGACAAGTAATAGAATATTCTTATTCGTCTTTTAATCCTCTTATTTCAGGTGTCTAATTGGGTGCTTCCCCTATTAATGTTCTCATTTCTTTCCGTGCAGTACATCAGAGGCCACCATACCTCTTGTCATAATATTTCCAGTTTATAAGAAGGCAGAGGGACCAGAAAGTAACTACAAGGTAGTTCTGAATCTTTCATCTTCTTTTCTAAATCCTGTAATTTCTTTAAAGTACACACTCTCTTCCTTGCCACCAGAAACAAGAACTTACTTGAATGTCAAACAGGGCCTAAATGAATTCCCCAAGATAATCACAGCAGCAGCTGTCCAAGTTAGTTTCTCTAAATAATTCTGTATGATCTTTACTCAAGTTTTTAAGTGCTAACTCGAGAGCCTGCCTTTTTCTTCCTCTCACACACCTGTTTGAAACCACGGATGGTAACACTAGTTAAGGCCTTTTAAGTGCTTCTCACCTTGGGTTCAGATTGTGACACTGAACACTGAGCTCCTCAAAGGTGTCAACTGAGATGAAGCACGTAACCTTGAGGAGCGAGGCACTCCTGAGTAGCCAGTACTGCAATCATGATATTGTTGGTAGAAGTACTTAGAAATGTCCTGAAGTAGTGTTAGCTACCATTCAGCAAAGGTTGGCACCTCTAGAATGGTGGTTACTAAATAATCCTATGCTTTACTAACTTGATTGAACAGAGTATGTGTCTTAAGGGTTTATTACCTTCCTCTAAGGGAAGCACTGAGCATATACAGTGGTTTTCCTGTAAAAAGGAAAAGTCCTTCCTTCCTTTAAAAGTCTCTCATACAAAGAAGAGCAAATGACAGTCAGTTGAAGTTTTGTTGACTTGCCTTGTATCATCTGCATGCTCTATGCATCACTAGCAGATGCTTATGCCTTCCTTTTGGGCATAAAAGAAGTCTGAGGATATTCTAAATTTGAATCGCTTTATCTGCACGTATATGCCAGTCCCAAAATGAGGATGTGCAACCAACATGCAAGGTGGTTTCTTCGTGTAGGAATCCTAGCCCAACATCCCTGTCTGGTTCCCAGGAGACAACTCTTAACACCAGAACTGATTTAACAAGAGGCAAGGCAGACAGCCAATTTTCAGGCTGTTCACATTGCCTCCTCTTCTTCTGAGTCTGCCAGGGTACAAAGTCCTTGCATAACCTGAAGACTGAGCAGCAAGACAGCAGGTTTCTCTAAGAGATGAAAACCTGCTTGCACACTGTAAAGGTAACGTAGTGATGCTACATGGTGATGTTTCCCATAAGGATATGCCTGCTTAGCTGTTAATGGAAAAGGTAACTGTAAAGCTTTAGAGCTTTGCTTTCAACCAACATTTCTGCACGTATTCTTATCCAAATTATCCGTGTCTGCAAAACAAGGATAGGAATCACCTTTCTCATAGTACACTGATACTGATTCCATTTATCTTTAAAAAGTTTTCGGTGTGTTTAGCAACAAGATTTTTCTCAACAATTTTCATTCCCAGCCCGATCTTTTACACAAACGGGGACGTTTTTACTTTGGGAACCTCATTTTTCTTCCATCAATTACTGTAGGTTCATGCTGACATCTTGTAGGGCATCCCTCAAGAGTACTGTGTTTCACACATGCTTTTCTCAGAAGAAAAGAAGGATTTTTGTTTTTCTTTAGTAGCTCAGAGCTGGCTGTCTCTATTTCTACTGCACTTTTCCCTTCAGTTGTTTCAGATTTGCATGTAAGATGCCACTAGTAACAGAGGAAGGCTGCAGTCACTTCCAGCCTTTTCTCAGCACTGCCTACAGACTGATGCACATTGGCACATTTAAAGCCTAGGCAGACAGCAGCTGTGCAATCCAGTGGCATTTCCTTCTAAAATTTTCTGCACAGAAGAGGAGCTTGAAAGGAACATGAAATGAAGTAACAGTTTGGGGAGAAATCCAATTCCAACCCCAGAGGCAGTACTACGCTAAGCAATAAATCCTTTTCTTGTCCATATCTGCAGAAAGAATAAGACACTCCTGACTTGCTGGCTGTGGCTCTACAGCCAGGCAGGTGCCTGCAGACCTGCTGCCCTCCTCACCTATCTCAGGGACCTATTTGACCATGCTGCAATTCCCTTTCAGTGTATGCTCCACATTTTCTTTTCCATGGAAACCAGGGCACTGTTGAAGAAGGAGGATGGGAGAGATGCTGTGTACCTTATTTCAAAATGACATGGCTTTAGGACATGAGCAGAAAACAACACCAGAGCCAGACACAGCTCTTTTTTTTTTCTTTTTTTTTTTAGCTTGCTAGGTATCCAATAGTTTCAGGCAATCAAAGTGTATGATGTGAAAAACAAGCTCAAAAATTCTGGAAGCATCTACTTCATACAGAAAAGTACCTACTAAACTGGGGGGAAATAGAGACTTAAAACTAGTTGCTGTTGCAGAGTCACAGACAGTTCAAGGTAGTGACGCCTCCCTTCTAATTCCAGCACAATCTGTCACTCCGCTTTGAAAAAGGCAGAGTGAACAATAGTCATTCAGTAGCAGAAAATATTGGTATCTATTGTGCCAGCACAGCAGTATTGGAAGGATAATTTCTGCCTGATTTCATTCCTGAGATCCCAGTGGGGTTTTTTTGGACTATTCCTTTCCAGCAAGAATAGGTTTGCATCTAAATTTCCCATTAAAACAATGTTTTTGATCAAAAACGCAGTTTCTGCCACGTGAACAGCTCTGACACACTAACTCTTTCATCGGGAGATGTGAAAGAATGGCTTGCTTTTAGGGTTGCCTACCCTAAGTTTACTGTCCCTCAGTGCATTGAGCTAACCAAAAAGGTTGAAGGCTGAGATGCTTCCTGTGAGGCCAGCGGGGACCTGCCCCCATGGCCTTCCAGCTTCCCTGTCCCAACTGCTGCCCTTACAGCAAAACATGCTTTTCTGTCTGGGCCGAGGCAAGGAGATTGCTGTGGGCAGCGCCTGGCAGTGACATTTTAGGAGGAGTCCAGACCAGAGAGAAGACACAGAAACCCAAGCTGCAGCTCTCAGGGGACATGGTTTCCCTGCACACCAAGGTGTAATTTAACTTAGAGCTGTCTCTAAAGGAAAGGCTGACGGATTTTTCTCTCCCATCTCCCTTTTAGATCACATGAGTATTCTTCTCTTTACCAGTATCTTTAGGCTTTCAGTTCCTGTACCCAACTGCAGTTTGTTCTGCTTCTGGGAAAATTTGGGGAAAGGAACTGCAAATGGAAAATACATCCCCTTGTTTCTACCCACCTCTTCCCCCACGCACTTTGGTAAAAAAAAAAAAGTGCAGATCTTGTATCTCCTTTTGTTTAAGCCCGGATTGCTTCCCTTAATGCTTTCCCTGGTGATTTCAGCTACACTTCTTTGTTCAAGAAGAAATAAACCACTTCACATTTAAAAGCTACAAATTGTTGCTTCCATTTTGTCAAAAAAGGCTGGGCTCCTTCCAGGTTTAGAAATATACTCACATCTGCCAAGTTTTGTCAAACATTACCTTCCTTTAACGAGAAATATTCATACTTTTTGGATTAAAGAGAAAGTGGAAAAGCAACCGTTCAAATGCCTTGTTTAAGAGGGAAGGTTCTGTATTTTCCTGGGTGCAGACATGGGGGAGGAGGAATATGGAAAGACAGAATAAAAAAGAAAAAAACAGACAGAAATACCCAACTGAGGGCCAATCTGAGTTTATAATTCGAATCAGATTCTGCCAGTCTTACTTGTGTAGCGCAATTCCTATTGATTTCTGGAGGTTCCTCACAGGGTAAGCTAATGTTTAACATAAATAATAATAGAATCATAGAATGGTTTGATTTGGAAGGGACATTAAAGATCACGTAGTTCCAAATCCTCTGTCATGGCAGGGACACCTCCCACTAGACCAGGTTGCTCAAAGCCCAGTTCAACCTGGCCTTGAACACTTCCAAGGAGGGAGCATCCACAGCCTCTCAGGGCAACCTGTTCCAGTATCTCACCACCCTCACAGTAAAGAATTTCTTCCTAATAGCTAATTTAAATCTATTGCTTTTCAGTTTAAAGCTGAAATGTCCTATCAATACATGCCCTTGTAAAAAGTCTCTCCCCAGCTTTCTTGTAGGCCCCTTTTAGGTACCAGAAGGCTGCTATAAGGTCTCCGGAGCCACCTTTNAGCCGCCTTTTCTCCAAGCTGAACAACTTCAGCCTGTTCTCATGGGAGAAGTGTTCCAGCTCTTGGATCATCACCTTTGTGGTCCTTCTCTGGACTTGCTCCAACATGTCCATGTCCTTTTTATGTTGGGGACCCCAGAGCTGGCCACAGTACTCCAGGTGGGGTCTCAAGAGAGCAGAGTAGAGGAGGATAATCACTTCCCTCAACCTTCTGGTCACACTTCTTTTAATGCAGCCCAGGATATGGTTGGCTTTCTGGGCTGCACTTGCACATTGCTGGGTTGTGTTGAGCTTCTCATCAACTAGCTCCCCTAAATCCTTCTCCTCAGGGCTGCCCTCTGCCCAGCCTGTATTTGTGCTTGGGATTGCCCCGACCCAGGTGCAGGACCTTGCAGTTGGACTTGTTGAACTTAATGAGGTTGGTACGGGCCCACCTCTCAAGCCTGTCAAGGTCTCTCTGGATGTTACCTAATAAGGGTTACCGAATCTTATCTTAAGAAGTAGGGGTAAGGAAGCTGTTAACAATCCAACTGCTCTATTCTTGACCAGCAAGCCTGCTTCACTCAGGGTTAATTAACTGATTCCTTAGTGTGGAAGTGTTGTGGAGGAGCATGATCATTACCATTTATATTCACTCTAATATGATGTATTCCAACTCCCACTCCATCATGTCTTACAGAGGGCGATCTGGTGAAGGAGGATGACAAGTCTTTGAGAAATGATCTCAAATTCTGCCAGATACTCATAGTTTAAGCTGTATAGCAGTGCAACATCAGATACAGTGTGAAAGGCAATAATGCACACATATTTTATTCCAGACTATTTGCTAAGCTTGTGTGATACAAAACTCCATCACTACTGGCCAGCTCACTCACTTTTCATGTCAACCTTTGCTACCTCTCCCACACCAATGTGCGGGAAAGAAACATTTATTTGAATTCTGCCATGGTGCCATGCATCTTAATAACACTCTGGAGTGATTGGCACAGAGTCTGGATGCCGGGGCTGGATCCAGTCTTGCTGCCAGGAGGCAATGTTGCAGAGAAGGGCTACAGCTGTGGTCTCTGAAGGTACCTGGCTACCTTACATGTGTATTCTTTCCCCATGTCTCGCAGTGCTTGAAAGTGCTAATTTGTTCACATTTTCCTCTCTTCATTAATGTATTCTGTCCTTAAAAATTCAGCTTTTAAAAATAGTAATATATATTGTCTGTCTGAAAGGTTAATCACAAGGAGGCGCTTGGGGTGGGAAGGCTTTTCTGGAGAGGTTCCACATGTTGTCAGCTAGTCACTCTGAATGGCAGTTTCCAGTTAGGTCCCTTAGCTTCTGGAAGTGATATTTAGTCTGACATGTGCCAGCCGCACAATCTACCTAGCCCTGCAAAGTGCAAATATTAACATAAATGCATATTAAAATACTGTGTTAGCTCTTTAACTGAAATAAAGAGTGGGTGTTCCAGCAGAGGCAAGCAAATAGCATCGATTTACGCTGGCTTGGGGATTTGGCCTGTTACCGCTTCTTTATATGCTTTTTAGACAAGCTGCAAAGCAGATAAAGGCTTTTCCTAGATCGTATTTAGGCTGGCTAGTAGTAATGTTTGGGAATCTTTCCCAGAAATTGTTCTGCTGGGTAGCTGATTCCTCAGATAAGAGCTACTTACTTGGTTCAACCATCCATCCTAGGCCTGTCCCTCAGGTACATCTTCTTTCTCAGCTATCTCATGTGAGTGAATTTTGAAGAACAGCTCTGATGATCCAGGATATCTGTGTGTCTGAGCAGTCTGTCTTTCAAAGGAGGTCCTGCACCAGCTGCATCCATGCTGGGCTGAGCAGAGCCCCCAGCAGCAGCCCTGCACCTCGCTCCCAGCGTGTCTGTATGGAGGAGTCACTCCAATACTTCCTGAGAAGCTCTGGTGTTTCTGCACAAGTGCAAAGCAATGGCAATGCATGTGAAATAATACCAATGCTTCCAGAAAATGTCGAATTTCCTGCTCAGAGGTGATGTACCCGCTCTGCACCCACAGTGTGCTGGGGGAAGGGCCACATGCTGAACACCCTGTGTGCTGTGGATGCCCCAGCAGCTCCAGGGTGGCTCGTCCAGCACTGCTGATGGTGTCATTCTGGTGGCTGTATTTGTCTGAAAAGCTGATTTTGTTTACAGCATAATTCGATCGCAGTTTTCTTGGGTGTTTTTGCCTCTCCAGTAAGTATGCTGTGAGTACATCTGCAAGCATTCATATGTTGGGATAAAATTACTGGTGGTGCTCATCTCTGCCTATGCCGCTGCTGCTACCTCCAGCAAACACTCATGTGCTGCATGCCCGTGTACAGACACAGATGCATGCACGCAGCACCTGATCCCCCTTCTTAATTATTTTTAGCCCAATTCCCTGAGTTGTTCTGCTTCCTGCTGATGAATGGGAAACTGTAGTACTGCTGTTTCGTTTCGCCAGCCTCTCAAGTGCAGAAATTATGGTAAATCTGAGAACAAGTGAGATTAGATTGATAGTTACACCTCCTTCTTTAATTAGCCAACGGCAGGATCTGTGTAGACAAGGGAGGGGAATAAGATTTTACCATGGCAAGAATGCTGGGGGTTCTTTCTTGTCTATTCTTTCTTGTCCGTCTGTTCTCACCGAGAGCGAACCCTTTTGTGATGCGTGTTCTATTTACGACTGCCCTGACTATGCTACATCAATGGTTTCCCTGACCTTGGCTCAATGATTATGCAACAGAGCGTTGTAAATTATCTTGTCACCAGGATCTCCATTTAGGCAAGTATAATCACTTCCTTGTAAGAACCCAGGCCTGGTGTACAGAAACAAAAAAATCCACTGCATAATAACGAGTGCAGTGCACTACTAGGGATGAAAAAGCCCCTCTGCCATATGGAAAACTACCACATACAGGTGCTTGGAATCTGAATGTCGTTAATTTGTGCAAAGTGCGTAGCAATCTTTGGCAAAAAAGGTGATAAAGTGTAAAATATTATTTTTAGCTGCATTACGAAGTGCAGCATGCCCCGTCCTTTATATAAGGCAGTGTCGAGCCTGTGTGTGCCTCACTGCAGTGACACTTGGCAGGGCTGCGATCGCTGCTTGGCAATGCTTCTGCAGGCTCCATAGTGCAGCAAGGGATCTTCGCCTTCCTGGCTCTCTGATCAGTGTGGCTTGCAGTCTAGTTCTTCTACATCCATGGTAATAAAACGTGTAATGCTGGTTGTTTCTGATGCATCAGAGGGGAGAAGTGGAGACATCACATGCTGCTTGCTGCAAGCAAATCATATGGTGGAGATGAAGAAGCCAATGGCCATGTGTGTGCACACACTGATTCCTTCAAGGATATGTGTCCTCGCTTGGCTCTGCTAGCTGGGCTGCAGGAGATGTGAAAGGGATTGGCTATGATAGCAATGGTAGTGTCCAGTGAGCTAGAGTAAATTTGAAATGTGGCATATTTACTAATGCCAAATCTGTTCTTGCATTTGTTTCACTTCAGCTGAGAATGACACTTTCCCTTCTTGTATGTCCAAACAATGGAAAACGCCCCTCCCAAAAAACAGCCCGTCGGCGTGTCTCTAGACCAACTCGTCAACACTTTCCATTTCTCTCTCCAAAACCCTGAATGTAAAACCTTGGGCTGCTAAATGATTATTACTGTATATGGGGGAAGTCATGCTATTTTGTTCTTACTCCAAAGAATTCACAATTAGTGCTCAAGCACAGTACTTGCTCCTCTCTCTCTCCATAGTAACAGGGGAACTGTTATTTTGGTATATTTGTTAGGAATGTAGTTAGTATTCAGTGAATAAACTCATATAGCAATATTTCACATAGAATAATTATGAATATGTATTTACTTGAATAAGCTGTTGATTTTGCATGAATTCTGCACACTGTTTCTTAGGCAAATATGCTAATGATTGATGTGCGAAAATTTACTTTATTTTGGGCTTGTCAGACCAACTAACATAGTGATCCAAATCCAGAAAATCATTTCCGTATGCCTAAAGAGCCCTAACAATTATAGGCATATTCCAGGGAAGCTGATTACTAATACATCAAACTCTTCTCTATGGATATGATGACTTTGCAGCAATATTTTCAAACAAAATTTATTTTGCAGTTGTCTCTTGGCATTGGTATTCAATCAAGTCCTCATAGCTATATTAGCTGTACCCAGAAACCAATTTAATTAGAATCCTTTCACGTGGTCTCTGTGGCAAACACTGTGGATGATACTATGGGCAATGATGCTGATGGGCAGTGTCAGTGGGCAATGGCTATCTCAGCAGACAATGGGGAGCAGTGGATGTCATTTACCTGAACTTTAGCAAGGCTTTTGACAGTGTCCAGTAGTATCCTGGGTGCTGAGCTGGGTACATGAGGACTGATCAGGACAATGACAAGATGAATCAAAAACTGGCTGGACCACAGGGCTCAAGGAATAGCATGCAGCAGGACAAAGTTGAACTAGTGGTGTTCCTCAGGGGTCACTACTGGGTCTGATGCTATTTAATGTCTTCATTAAACCTGGACAATGGGATAGGATTTACCTCCACCAAATTCACTTATGACCCGAAATTAGGGGAACAGTCAATACACTGAAGAGGGATCTCGAAAGGTTGTGGAGAAGTGGGCTGACAGAAACTTCACGAGGTTCAACAAAGGCAAAAGCAAAGTCCTGCACCTAGTAAGGAATAATGTCTTGCAACAGGACAGGCTGCCCATGGCAGTGGGGTTTGAATTAGATGATCTTTAAGGTCTCTTCCAACCCAAACCATTCTATGATTCTATGATTCTATACTGGAGAAAGTTCAGCACCAGCCACCAAGGAGCTCAGGGAGCTGGAGCATATGGTGTACAAGGACAGGTTGAGAAAGCTGGTTGTTCTTCCTGGAGAAGAAATGGCTAAGAGGGTATCTTACTGCTCTTTGTAATTATCCAGTAAGTGGTTACAGAGAAGATGGAGCCTGACTCTTCTTGGGAGTGCACGACAAAAGGGCAGTGAATACCAGCTGCAATAATATAAATCCCATTTAGGTTTCAGAATAAGAGTTTCACAGTTGAGAAAGATCAAGCACTAGAACAGATGCTCAGACAGATTGTAAACTCCCTATGCTTGAGTATATTCAAAACCTACCTGGATAAGGTCCTGGGTAACCTCATCTCACTTCAAAGCTGACCCTGTTTCGAGTAGTGGTATGGACCAGAGACATGAAAGCTCCCTTCCAGCTTATTTTATGTTGAGTTTATGGTGAACAGTTGTAGTGAATTTTGCACTTGGAAAAGTACTCCTTTTGTCTGTATTTTGGATATCTTTCATGTTGCGGTAAATTCCACCACCAAGGGATCCAAAGAATGGGAGTTTTGCCAAAGAAATGAGTACTGAGACTAATTTGTATCATGACAGTCTGGCTATGAATTTATAATTGTATCACTCTAAATACTGACTGGTACCATACCTACACGTCTCTGTAGCTGAACATTAATCACCTCCTTCTTGAGTTGAAAACCTTCTGGTGCTTTAATCTACAAGCTGCGGCGGGTGCAACCTCTGCCCTTCACTGGCCAGCCACACGTGCTGGCTCTGTGTTTGCAGCCTGCCCGCCTGCGCCAAGCAGGCCATTGCAACCCCACGTATGTATGAGGCTGCTCTTCAGCACAACTGTCAAAGAGCCAAACATACAACCCAAGTGTCTCCCACATCGCTTGCATATGGAGAAGTACGCAGAGAAGTTCCAAGCTGACCTGAGTTTGAGTCAATGGGAATTGTGCCATCGCTATCAATGACTGCAGGATTTCGGTGTTCCCCACCCTTAAACATGTGCATACAAATCCTAAAGGTAATTCACGAGTTTAAAGGCAATGCTTAATGCCAGAATAAGCTAGGTAAGCAGACTTACGCAAAAGTGCTAATTGTTTAGAAGCTTTGCCTTTTTTCTTATTTGAAATGTGAAGGGGAAGTTGCTCGCAAACTGAATTTGATGGTGAACCTGATTAACCAGAAACAACCATTGTGATGTCAGTTTGTACATGGAGGAGTATGCTTTGCACTCCGCTTGGGCATCTCAGTGGCAGGACATCTATTCTTCTAGCTCTCTGGCTGATGTGCTCAATGAAGCATGCATAGAAAAGCCCTCTGAACTGTTTAAGAAGCTTTCTTAGGCCCCCAAAGAGTAATTTAATTTCTGCATGTGTGGAAAATAAATGTATAAGAAGAATTAAACTTGGGGGTTGCTACATGGTACAAGATTTTTCAGCATTGCTCTACCAGGGTATCTGATTGAGTACAAGATGTGTCGCTTGCCATTTCCCAGAACAAAAAAATGAGCTGTTGAGTCTTAATGTGCTATTCCAATTATGGTTATAAAATACTGAATCAAGTCTTTCTTAAAAAAAAAAAAACAAAACCAACAACCCACTTGGAATTAAACAGTTCAATAGAATTAATAATGATTCCAGATGGGCCTGTATTTGGCACTAAGAAGTGTGTGAAAGGAAACATTTTCAACCAGAAGTTTGAATGATTTATAAAAGTCTTTGAAAGATTTTGCACTAGTAAAGATGCCCTTTCAACCTCTGCACATTTGGAGCTAACAAAGGAAGTGACACTCACCGAGTGAAAATCTTGGCATTGGTGAAAAACACACATATGTTCACGAGAAGAAGTGCCTGAAACAGTGCAGTTAAAAGTCAGGTTCTCAAAACACGTTCTGTGCCTTATTTTCCTATTGGTAAAAGAGGAAGAGTAGCAGTTCCTCACCTTGAAAAGGTACTGAAATTAGGAAATCTTTTGTGATTGTGGGGTGGAGAGATATCACGGTACTGATATCTGCAGCACTATGTTGAGAATAAAAACAGCTTCTGCTTGCAAGTTAAGCCTTTCCTTAGGTCTGGGAGAGACAAGACACTGGGACAAAACCACACTGGTCCATGTGTGACAACAATTATTTTAATAGCTTATGTTGGGCAGACTTGAGACTACTGGAAATAGCAGAAGGAAGAGTCTTAAGCTCTTACCCCAAAGCGAGCATTTTCTTACTCCACTGACTAATTGTCTCCCTTTTCCATAGCATCCCTGTTATAACCACAAAGTATTTAGTAGACATTTAGCTTTCTTAAAGGCAAGTCAGCAGCTGGAGTTAGGAAAAGAGTTAGCATCATGTGGTCAATCAACCTCTTTACTGGTCACCAATGATTCATGGATTATATTAAACGGAGGAACAAGGAAACCAATTAAACACATTTCATGTGTTACATTAAATCAATTATTAATAGACAGCTAGGCATCCAGCTGCCTTGTACTCCGTTACCAACTTGTGAGAACGATGAACAGCAAAGCAGAAGCTAATAGACTGCCCCAAAACACTTTTTTACCAATTATGGTTTTAGCCCAGTGTCAGTTAATGGAAATTACTGAATTTCGCATCCTGCCTCTTCCGTGATTTACAGCCCATTCCTTGATCAAGACTTTAGGGAGGATGTCTTTTGCAGGGGGAGTGGAAGTGACAACATATGGCTTCTGTCTCCTATTACATCCATTTGTAAACTGCAGATTTATTTTCTTTTTTCCCTACAAAGCCCAAGAGACCCCCTGGTGCAGCTAGATCCCAAATGCCACAGAACCTTTCTCATTGCCAAATTCCCCCCTTTTATTCCAATACCCCTTACCATTATTCCACCACGATAATACTTTCTGCCTGCTAATGTCGCAGTCTCCCTTTGCTCATAAAACTGCCCAATTATTCATAATTTCTGGGCCCAGGTTCAACAAGTCTGTTTGGAGATGATAGTTGCTCTGCACACAAAACTTCCTTTCTTATTGGTCGTTCTGAGGCTTAAATCAGGCCCCTGAGAGCTCATCTTTTTTTAATGAATAAATGGTATTCTTATTTATGTGTTCTAAAATGTTAAGAAATGGTTCCACAGGCATATAAGTAGATTCCAATGCTTCCTAGAGCTGTCATGTGCTGATAGTCGCATGGCATTATCCTGTAAGTGTCATGATCCTTGTTATAATTTAAAGGCAGATGCAGCATGATTAGGAATTTCATTCATTAATTGTAATTATTGAAAATAACCAAGAATGAGCCTTTAATGTTTCATTTTTAATTCCATCTAAGTTTATAAGTGGCATATCTTCTACTAACTGTAAATTTAAGAAACGTCAAAATTGCTCCCTTTTACTTTCTGAATTTTCCAGAACTTAAGTTTTTCCCCTTGACCATTGCATAACTTTGGAAGAAAAATCCTTGCAGCCTGCATGGTGGACCTACAAAGGTTTCTTTTTTGTCCAGTACACTGAGGCAGGTTCTGACACCCTGCACACCCCACAGCACCGTGCTCTTCAGGTTGTGCTTGCTGCTCTTTGCTGCCTTGGGAGCTGTGGCCACAGACACCACTTCCCTTTCACCCTCACCATGAATTTACCCCCTTCAGAAGGGTTTGCAAGGTTGCTCTGTTCCTTCTTGTTCTTGCTTTTGCAAAAGAGATTGGTAGCAAATCTGATCGTGTGCTTTTTCTTCTCTCCGCCTTCTTCTGTAGCCTCTGTGAAGTGTATCGTGTTGTTCGTAGCTTTGTAACTTTTCCATTTGTTGAGCGTTTTTAGATGAAGCTGACTTTCTAGTGTTCAATCCAAAACTCATCCATGTGAATGGAAAAATTCCTAATTCCCTCAGTTTCTGGGCCTCATAAACTTGGCTTGTTTCTCCAAAGCTTTGCGCCTTTTGTATAATTATTTATAACTTTGTAAAGTTGGGAGAAGTTTTTATAAATGTTGCCTAAATGGAATATCAGGGTTTCACACCCCCTCTGCGTAGCTGTAAATGAGCTAGAAAACCCAGAAAATCTGTTGCACTGAATAAAATAATGCTAATGATTTGGAGTTCGTGTTGGGCAGGCAGAGCAAAGCACCAGCAACTCTGCCTAGGAAATGTAGGGAGAAAAGCCAAACCTCATAAACATTTCCTTTCAAGGAAAATACGGTTTGAAACAATGTAAATAAAGACATTACCAAAAACATGTTTTTCTTCTAGGAAAGGACCATCCAGGATGGAGGCTTTTTTCCATTTAGGAAATAATGAAGCCTGTGAAAAAGCTATCAAAATCTATCAGAGGCAAAGCAAACTGCGCAAGAATAGGAACAATCAAATGAAAATTAACCTTTTCTTTTAGGATTGTAGGAGCTGTCTGTGAAATATTTTGTGTTTTAAAGGTCTCATTTTCTGACAAAAGGTGAGTTTCAACAGAGAAATTTCAACCTGTGCTTTTTTTACATGCTTGTGCAAAAAAAATGGCAGATGTTAACGCTAACCTTTCTTTTCCAAAAACCCTAGATTCACTGGAACCATTTGGAAAAATACAGCCTTGCTGTTCTCCTTTTCTAAGAGAAGCAACCTTCCTGCCTCTTTCCTGACCAAGCCCATGATAAAGGTATGAGTTGAGGCTTGAACCCTGCAAGACCCTGTGGCAGGCTCCGCTGTTTTTCGCTTACTGACATCTGTGTTGCAGGGTTATAACACAAGCTTCAGGTCTGTGTATGCACAGTGTTATTTCATTTTCAGGATATATACTTCTCAACACCTTTCAGGCTTGAGCAAGAGAGGCTTTTAGCTGTTCCCTACCGACTGGGAAAGGAAAAGGCAGTTCCCAGCCCATTCCTGGATCCCAGGGAGGAGATATTTAAATGAGGAGAGGGGCTCTAATGCAGAACCTGGGCCCTTAAAGAACTACCTGGGCATGTGGGCACATAATGCCTGGGTTAAAGGAAAAGCTACAAGCCCAAACTGATTGTTTATTGGTATGGTTTTTCTTCTTAAAAATGTAAATTTGCAGCAGGACCACGTGTTTGATGTGCCGGAAAAGGGCGTTTGAATGAACTGGCAGATTATAAAACCCACTTGAAAATGAAGCTCACTTCTGCTTTCCCAGTTGCCTAGGTGATTAACATGATATAAATACAGTTCTTCCTGTGTTAGTCTTAAATCTTTAAGACAAAGAGTTTTTTGACTTTGTGTTGCAAGATGTGAAGGTGTTTCAACAGCCAGATTTCACAAGAACTGGGCCCTCCTCCTTTCCCTTTGCTTGCATCGCATTTCTGATGTGAAGGTCACCCTATAGTCACTAGCTGAGCACCCTCCAGACTGTCTCAGGGCTCGGAGAGGGGAACCGTCCCTGGGGGCAACTGAGTTCAGCAGAGTGTGTGCCTATATGTAAAGCTCCCACTAGTTAAAAATACCAAGTCATATAGAATTACCTTCAGTGCCCTTAACACCCTGTGAGCATTAGAACAGCAAAAGGTGGTTGTCTGTGAGAAAGAGCAGATTGCTGGGCTGGAAATCAGAATACCAGGCTTCTGCCTCTGGCGTCATTACCAGCTGCAACCCTGAGCTAGTTAACTCACTTCTAATCCTCACCCACCCACCCCTTCCCCGTTCCCCTCCATTTTTCCTCCATGGTCTCTATTTGAAGAGTAACTCCTTTGTGACAGGGATCTCCCTCACAGTGTGTTTGTACAGTGCACGACACAATAGGCCGCGATCTCTGTTGATAGCTCCCAAAAACAGAGCCTTCAGATGAGATTTCTGATGGAGAAATCCTCATACATAATGGCTTCAGAAAATCTGGTTCAGCTGCACGTTTTCCCTTCTCCTTTCTGAGGATCATGGGATGTTCGTAAGTGAGCCTCAACACGAGACAGGGAAATGCTGATGCCCTTCTTCGACAGATCAGGAGAGGGAAGTGCAAAAATGTGGAATGCATTTCTCCAGCTTACATAGCAAACAGACTTTTTATTTTCCCTCTCCCTCAATTCAGTAATATAACGAGGCAAAACATTTTGTAAAAACAAAAAAATTCCAAGCATTATCTTCAAATTTTACCTCCTGCTTCCTCACCCTCTTCCCAGGCTGGCAGAAGCTGCCACACATGCAAGTATGTGCTTCCTTTAATGTCTTCACCTTCCTCTATGATTCTCTGCTGACCTCTGGAAACTCTCCGGGGGTTACTGGAGCAAATCTTAGCTGGGCAAAAAGGTCTCTTCTTTACAGAGGCAGCTACTGAACATGTGTGTTATGCCTCATTCACACTGAGGTTATAAACACGTGCACCCACCAAGCCCTATTTACCCACAAATTTAGCATTTTTCAGTGAGACTTGAACATCCACACATTGATAGTAACCTGATTTTTTTTTTTTTTTCTTTCTTAAAAAATTTTGCATGTTTTAAGACAGGAAGCAAAAGGAACATCATCACCCTTCATTTAACCTTGCAGCTCCATGGTAGACAAGACAAATTAGGATAGCATCTATTTTAGAGATGAGCAAATTGAGGTAAGGGATTACGTATTCAGAGGTGAGCTTTGAGGGATGGAGCTGGCGGTGCTTGGGGCCAGAGCACCCTTCACCCCAGCACTATCTGGGAGGGGAAACCGTTCTCCTTTGAGGCAAACCCTTCCCATTACCCCGCACAGCAGGGAGCTGCCTTTTCCATTTTACACATTGTGCATGGATTTGGAGCTGCTTCAAAAAGGAAATATAAAAAAAAAAAAAGAAGTTATTTCAGACATGTTTCCTTGGTTGTTGTTTGTTTTTGATGTTTTCAGCTGAAGCCAAATGGCAGGAAGCGAAGGCAGCCCTGGCTGCAGTGAGCTGTTTCCCTGGCTGGCAGGGACACCTAGTGGGTAGGGCAATGTGTGCTGGGGAAGGCAGGGAAAGAGCACTTGACTTCCCACCAAGGGCAATATTTCATCTTCTGAATCATGCTTGTGCCTAAGTGATGCTCATGTTATCCTTTGGAATGCACAGGGACTTGGGAGGAGTTTACAGCTGAACCTCCTTCAAGGAGCAGTGATTGTGGAGGTGAGAAGGTGAGCTGAGCAGCACCACCTGAGCTGCTGCTGGTGGGCAGCACTGCCGGCCTGGCTTTGGTGCAACTCATTCTTCTGAAGACTGTTACAGTCATAATAACACCTACGCCGGCTATACGTGAGGGCTGCTTCGGTGGTGGCATGATTCATCTCTGTCTGCGTTTCATGGGGTATGGCGTTGGGGCCACTTTTATTGTGCTTCAGACACCAACAAAATGACATTTACTCCTGTGCTTAGTGGGATGGCTTCCACAGAAAAAGCAGCAGGAAGTTTAAAAAGAAGGGGAAGGCAGTGTGACCGTCCACCCCTTCAAAACCAGCAGGGCTGTTTGGTGTCAGGGCTAGAGCCAAATCCATCCTGCCTCCTCGCTGCTCACAGCACAAGCTGGTCTTTGCTGATTCTGTCCCTCAAGCTCTTTCCCAGATTGCCTTCTTGATTGCCTTCCCTTAACACAGGTTTTTATGGGAAGAGGTTGTTGACTAATTTCTTTGTTTCCATCCTGGGGCTACGGACAACTTTTTTCCTGGCCTCTTCCCAAACACCTGTTTGAGACGGCTGGCATGTGGATGCTATGTTCCAGATCGATAGTGTCCCTAAAATCCTCCAGCCTGTGCCAGAAACAGAGACGTTACATGTGAGAGAGCTCAGGCAGGGAGAACCCAAGCCCTTTCATAAGCATGTGGAATTTTTTTGTTTCTTTAGGATGCTTTTCTTCTGCAAGCTACAAAATCCAGAGGCTGGGAAGGAGCATCCTCCCACTACCACTCTTGGGGTGTAGGCCCCAAAGAGGTTCTTACACTGAAAAATATAAGGTGAACTGCAGCTCCTGAATCAGAAACAAATCACCTACATAGTATGAAGCAGTTATGCCCTAGACATTTTGAAATAATCTTCTGATCTAATTATGGCCTAGCAGTAAAACTGACACAGTTCTGGTTATTAAGTCCATTTCTTTTTTTTTTTTTTTTGACATTTTACCAGGAATTCTATCCTAGGATTAATAGGCACTTGCATCATTTCTGTCCTACATGCTATATTAAGGAGCAGCTACATCATCAGCAAATATTTTTGTTGTGCTGATACTGCACACAAAGTCAAATACAAAGGTGCAGAGCTTTTTTTCCCCCCACTGATTTCTCAACATAAATTGAGTGGCTTGTTCCTCATCAGTTCCTTCAGTAAAGGAGACTTAATTCTCATTTAATGAAATTAATACCTTTGAAGGTGGGGTAAAAATTGCTCCTTTCTAACACAGCTCCATTGACACGGCTTTGTAGCAGAACAGAAATATCTGTGTTCTAAATACTGATGACAGGAAGAAACAGTGGACAGTATATTTAAGAAGACTTTTGGCACTAGTAACCTGAATTCTTACATATAAGCCAGTAAAACGCAGTTTATGCAAAATTATGATTATCAGTGTGTATACAAATAGATGAAAAAACTCTCCAAGTATTATTGCCAATGACTCAATGTCAAACTGGAAATAAATTTCAAGAGAGTATTTCGAGCAGATGTGCAGAGATCTTCAGGACTGATTTTAGTCAATATTTTTATTAGCGATTTGGAGGATAAATATAAAGTACACTTATAAAATTTGCTCAGTCTGGCAGGCAGGATTAGAATGCAAAATGGAAAATTGAAGAGACGGTCTCAGATCAACAAGATGAAGTTCACTAATGGCAAGTATGAAGTGCTACACTGCAGAGGGAGTTATCAAATGCATAAATCCGAAATGGGAAATAATCAGCTCAGCATCAATATGAGAAAATGATCTTGTGTGTATAGTGGTTCATAAATTAAATATGACTCAACAATGTGATTGTGCTGCAAAAATTGCTAATCCCACCTGGAGTTCTGTTAATAAGTGTTGTGTGTGGAAGAGGGAAGATTGTCCAGACACCAGGCTGGATGCCTGCAGCTCCTTAATTACAACCTGGGCACCCAAGTAGATCACGCTGCCCATCACCTTCCAGACCTTTCCTTTCTCCCCTCTCTAGGCCCTCACTCAGTGAAGGATCCTTGACCTCTTATTTTCAGAAGCTACTGCCCATACTCCCACTGCCTCACATCATTCCTTCTCATGGAAATAAATGACTGCTGACTCCAGGAGAGGTCTCCATATAGATCCTATAGGCACACAGGATCCCACAGAGGGAACTGTTGTACCAGTTCAGCCATCATCATTTTAGGCTGCCATTAGTTGCCTGACCACACAGGCCAATGCTGAACTAGCCCCATCCTCTCAGAAATTTTCTTTCAGACAGACCTGCCATAGGTTTCTGTGGGCCCAGCTGCTCTGCTGCCCATTGTGGTGCCAGCATCGCCTGCTGGACACAACGGACAGAGATGGCTCCCTCAGTGGCCCTTCACATGGAAGGACACCACCGAGAGAGCTCAGCAAGATGCAGCCAGCCCCAACAGAAGCCACACCCAACATAAAGCCTCTCTGACTAATTGGCCCCCCGGCTGATATAATCCTGGCCTCGCCCACCACCCCAACCACAACCACCTGGGTGAGGGTGGAGCCACAGAGCCACAGGTGGGCCAGGTTCTGCCTCTGCAACATGAAGCCAATAAGAAAAATAAAACATTCTGCTGGGCTGTGACTCAACCACAGGTCAACTCCAGCTCAGGGCCCACAGCTCAGGCCCCAGCACTTCAGGAACATGCACTCCTCAGAGGAAGCTGCTGGGCACTCTGTCAAGGAGGGCACACACTTCTGCAGATGTGCTGGCTCCTGGCAGCTTTGTTCTGAGCCAATGGAGTACCACACAAACTCAGTCCAAGTGCATCACTTGCAGATGCAGCTCAGAGGAATAAATACTTAGAGAAAGACAGAGACAATCCCCTGAGAATTACCACTGTCCCAGGCAAGAGAAGAATGTGGAAGGAGATAATTACATTTTGTTGCCTCATTTTTGAATCATAGTGAAATTTCTGAATTTTTTTTCTGGTGGTTTTTGGTTTGTTGCATTTTTTTTAAACCATCCAGGATTTAATACTGCACGGAACCATCTCCATTGCACCGTGTGATGACCAAGAGGGCCAACCCAGAGCTATAACCCCTGACCCGGCCACAGCAGGCAATGTACCAAGACAGAAAGTCCTCTTTTCATCACTTTTACAGGTGTGATGGCAGGGAGGGTCATCCAAATATATTCAGTATTGAATACGTATTACGTCAAATATATGTTTCAGAAATCATAAACGGGTCACCTAAAGACTGTGGGGGTTTGGGTGGTTGCCTACCACTAGATGGCAAACTTTAATTTTTTAATTCTGGAGCTGCCTCCCAGAGCCCTGTCCTGCCAGGGCCAGGGACTCAGGCCCAGGGCCATGGCCACTGTGAGCTTTCCACCAGTCCTGCTTCATCTTGGACACTGACCACCCAAAATTTCTGTGGGGGTACCGCTTGCACACACAAAATAGCCACGAGATGCTTTCCCAGGTGCCACTTCCCCCAAAGCAGGGAACAAGTAGCTCACCTGCGGTTTTTCTCTGTGTGGAGGCTTCTGGTGATGCCCTCAGCAAGGACATGGGGAATGGAGACCCAGGTAGTTGTTCAGTCAGGGTCAGGTGAGGAAGGGGGACCACCCAGCTCTGCCAGGTAGGGCTCATCGGCGGCTGGACATTCCCTGAAGAGCCACTGCACTTTCTCCTCCAGCCCTGGATTTTCTCCCTCTCTTGGCCTGGTGCTGGGGTTGGGTGTACTGGAGAATAGAGGTGCTTTTCAAGGCTTTAGACATTGTATAGGGTGGGAAAAAGGCTTTTCTGCTCTTCTCTCCCTGATGATTATCTCAGAAAACATTAAGAGATAAGGTAAGAAAGTGACTCTACTGAACAAACTCTCTCCAGATCTTTATCGATCCCCCAGGAAATGGGCACAAACTGCAAATGAGAGTGGTGCCAGCATCACAAGCAACCTCAGGTCTTACCAGTCCTTGCCATTTTGTGAGAAGTACTATTAGTACATGAAGTTTTACATATATTTTAAAAAACTCTAATAATATTGCCTAAATCAATCTTCATTCTCTTATGAACTTAATGAAATTATTCATCTTCCCCATCAGCCATGCATGTTGTCTTATTCTAATCAGGAAATTTATCTCAGTGTGAAGAGATATCTCAATGGATACTGGGAAACTCAACCCCAAGTCTGAGATATATGCTCCTCTGCAGAGAAATGAACCATTAGGTCATGTTTCTCGTACCACAGGTCTTAGACCGAGAGCTGACCTTATGAACAACTAACATGGGGACTGCAAGATGTTTCAATGGAATGAATCACATTTCCTTCACAAATACAGAAGCAATTGTGTGTAGCACTGCCAGGAAGAGCATGTCTTCACCATAGCAGATAATGCTTTTGTGGCAAAGTATGGTGGTTTAACATGGCAACTTCTGCAAATCCTCCTGGGGTGTTCTTTGCAGCTGCCATTAGTGGCAATCCATTTATATCTTACTTACTAAGACACTCAATACCCTGCAATTGTCCTCTACATGCTGAAACTCCTGCAGTATTTTGCAGCACATTATACAAAATAGTGCCTGCTTTTACTGATTTGACGTCTTTTAAATTATATGTAATAATGCCATGTGAGAAGATATGTTTTCATCTTCTGTATTTTAATTATTTTTCAGTTGCCTGGTCCTACATGCAGTGTCATTAGTGGAAAGCAAACTCGGAGACATTCCTTCCAGCTGATGAAGAGCTGGCTCCTCATCACACTTCAGAGCCTCCATTTTGGAGCCCAAACTTCCCAGTGGGCAAGGATCTCCATGGGTTCCACACAGGAGGGTTCATCACCTCATTTCGAAGTAATCTCCTGAAATAAGTCTTTACCAACAAAAGTAGTGTTTCCTGACTAGAATTTAGGTGTTGCAGGGAAGTGAAGAATTCAGAACCCCCTAGGGTTGGATAAAGGACTTCTGTCTCCAGATCTCTTGGTGATGTCCTTCCCCTGAGTCATAGGCTGGTACAACACATTCAGAAGAAGGCCCCTGTCTCTTATATGTCCTTTTCTATGGGACTGGGATATGCGGTTCTTCCGGCTTTTCTGCAAATGGCTGCCCAGACTCATGTTTCTCATGATTTAAATGTCAGATCATCGGTAATAGGCGAACTAAGCCCAGATACCTTCTTTTTTCCTCCCTCATCTTGGGAAATGTAAGCTCAATCCTGGGTTTTTTTCTCTCTTCTCCTGGCATTTTTCCAGGACTGGGCAGACAGGTGTGATACCAGTGATACTTCTCATTACGATGGAAATTCAGTTTTAAATAACAAACTGAAAGCTGAGGCAAGTCTTGTTTCCCTGGTGGACTCTTGCATTGGTACCTTTCAGTAACAAGAATTACAGGGAGGTGGAAAGGCTGATTTAGGGTCAAACAACAAACATGTAATACATTTTTACTTGTTACTTCCTACAGACATAGGCTGAAAACTGCGAAGAAGGATTTAGTATCAAAATGTATGTTCATTGTTAACAGAGGAGGGTTGGCTTTAAAAGAGCTAGGCTTTGGTTTTAGTGGGAGGAAAGCATCAAATAACTGCACGAGGGCAGGAATTTGGTTTGTTTTGTTTTAGTACTGTGTCATTGTACTTAACTGTAGTCAAGATGAGCATGAAGGAGTCATAGTCATACCAGCTACCTGCAGTAGCCCAGGGCTGGTGGCAACCTAGGACACAAGGCTCATACACTTTAACACTGAGGGGAAAAAAAGTCTTCAGGGTGTTATTAACACTTCTCTAACATCAAAAAAACATTCACTGTGTGAGTGAGGGAAGCCCTGTGTAAGGGGTGAGCATTCCCACCCACTCAGTGAGGATCTTGCCAACACAATGAACATGCCCTGTGGCTCTAAGTGGTCAAAAATATCAGGGAGGGAGAAGTATTTCAAGCTATCTATTTATGTATAAGGAGGGAAAAAAGATCACAAGCCAGTTTTGAAAGTGTCCTTTCCTTTCCAACTACAATCACCTTCTGTGCAAGGAGAAGACAGTTGAAATGTAATCTGTCCATTAGACACTGCAACCTTAAAGAGTGTAGCTCGAGCAATGAAAAAGTATCCAGCGAAGGACTGGACCATGTCATATAAGCAGCTGGATATCTGACAGTTCATTCATTATTGCTGAAAGGTGTTAGTTGAGAGGGACAGAGTGGGGCTGGCTCTGCTGCCTGGACCAGCAGTCAGGGAAAGTCACCCCTGTTTGTCAGTGATTTCATAGCTTTTGTGAAGTATCCCCGTCACAAACTACTTCCCACTGGATAAACCCCTGGGAGGCAAAATCTGCCACCAATGGCACAGAGTGATGTGTTACCCAAAGGCAGACATGGCCCAGATTATTGTGGTTTTCCCCAGTAATGCTTGTTTCACCATCTTACAGCTGAGATTTGCTAAAAAATGCATTCAGCCTGCGGAAGGAGAACCCAGGATGCTTCAAGTGGTGATCCTTGGATGTTGGGACATGCAGTGACAATCCAGGATGCTTTCCCCTGTTTAACCGTGGGGTTTGAGGGATGACTTTGTCTTTTGTCTTGTCCTCCTAACACTACCACGTGCGGTGGTACGTGGCGAGGCCCCTGAGTGCTAGAGCAATGTCATCAGTCATACGGCACCTCCAGTTAAAGCACTGCCAGCTTGCTGTACACGGCACACACCTCTCTTCGTGCTGCCCACCAAATGTTTTGGCATACCTGCGTGTTACATGCCATATCCGATCCAGGCCCCCAGCCAAGCTCTGCAGCTCAGACCCAGCTCTTGCTGAACCTGACATGGGGTAAAGAATTGTTGACAACAAGACTGGCATTCCCCCGACTTGGCCTCCATAAGCATTGTTAATTAACAGCTATCAACTCTTGCATATTTGGGGCCATTAGCAACATTGACTGAATGAATCCATTGAACCTTAAGGTAAGGCTATCCAGATCTTTCATTTCTTAATTAACTTCTATGGTTGACCTCAGCAGGTATCATTTAGCAGAGCTCAACTGAACATTTGCAATTGTAGCTTGACAGAAGTTTTCAGTTCAAAATTATATTGTTCATTATTTTTTCTCAGGTTGCTAAATAAGAACAATTTTGTTTTATGTTATGGTACAGCCCAGTTGCCTGTTGCCCTACATATTATGCAAACAAATACCTAGGGTAATATAAAGCCAGACATATTAAAATAAAATGAGTGAGTACTGGATGGAGAAAAAGGGAATAATTCTTTGAAATTTTCCATTTTATTTTTGTTTCCCTTACTCAGAACAAAGGAATATTTTAAGTTGCAAAATTTTTCATGAAAAGAATTTTATTTTTCTATGTATTCTTCCTGACACATCTTAGAGATGTTTTCGTTTTCATTAACTATTTAATATCACATTCCCAAAGTGGTGGGAAAAAAAAAGAAATCAAAACAATAATATTGGTAATCATTTCTCAAAGGGCTGTGTTAGCATTCCAACCATTCCCTTTACTCAGCAGAGTAGTAAATGAAATGAACTTTGAATGAAGACCTGGTTTTATGAAAACCATTAATTGTTGACACAAAAGGTGCATGGGATTTAGACTTAGCCAAGAAGGCAATAAAAATCCTTTACAATTAATTTTTAATTTTTAACTGTATACTTCCCCATCATGAGACTGTAAAAATGCAACATCCTTAATTGTTTTTCTATGTCCTGGGCTAAGTACAATGTATTGCATTTTAAAAAAGCTTTTTCTTTTTTCAATTATACTTCTTAATTCCCCCTCTGCCCCTCAGTTAATAGTCATATGTAGAGCACAGAACAGCGAAGGTCTGTTTTTGATCTCAGACTGGTATAAACTGGGAGTTAATCCATGGAATTAGTTGTGTGACAATGTGAGAAAATGGCTGGGAGATCAGAGTTAAGGCTTCTGTTTCTAGGAACGCTCATTGAAAAGCAGATAGCTATCTATTTTCCTGGAGAGATGCTTCAGAGTCTTTCACGTGCTTATTTTGATCATTTTTTAAAAATACATTGAAGTGGAAAAAAGATGTTTCTAGTTCTAGTTGTTTCAAGCGATATCTCAAGGTTGAGTACAAAACAAACCATACGTAAATAGTAGAAAACAGTCCGCATCTTGTTGCCATGACAATGCCCTACTTATAGCACATTAAGCTGATTCATGTCTTTTCTCACCTCACTGTTAATAAATTATGGTGGCTGATGAGAATTAAGCCAGCTGGAAGAACTAGTGAATGTAAGCAGCAAATTAATTTGCCACTTAATCGTGGTATCCTTCGGGGGAATTACCCTCTACATAGCAAATAATATCTTACTATATGTAAAATGGTAGGAATGGGTTGAAATAGCTAATCTTTGTTTTCTTTGTAATATTGATGTACTACAGCTTATTGCTGTACCAGCAAGAGCTGGCGCAGCCCTGCTCCTGTTGTAGGCAGCAGCACTGACTTCAGTTGGTAACAGACGAGGGTTGCATAGGCTTCTCCACTCCATCAGTGAAGATTACAGGAACAAATCCTTAAAACACCGATTCCTCAAATTTGTGTCATGTTTTGTCATTTAAAGTGTGGGACATTTGGCCCACAGCTGCTCAAGCACGTCATTGGCGATCCAGCACCTTTTTGTTAAACTGATGCACCGTGCCTACATGTGCAGAGTTACAATAGGTACCATCATTACTCAGCTGCTGTGTCAGTAGGGCTTATGCAGGTCACAGTGCAGGAGTTCGGGTGAAAGTGGGTATTTTTCAATGGTGATCAGAATTTAGGCTTCTTAATTAACGTATACTCACGGTGGAAAGGTTTTTCTTCTTTTCTGCAGGGAGAGATTCAACAATGGTAATGGTAGAATTGAGTAAACAATGTATAGCTCATAATAACAGCCTTTAACAGAAGCCAACCATACTTCAGTCAAACCTTTGTTTCTATACTCACTTGAAGTCAATAAACTCTTAACAGCTGGAGCTGAAGATCTGTATTGGAGGACTTTCTGAGTTACAAGTATATGGCCCTTGAAAAATAGCAAATGCTTGCTCTTGGGATGTGAAATATGAGAGACTCTAACAGAATTCTACTTATAAATGTTCTGTGATCTTCAAGTATTTGCTCAAGTGCAGGAGTTTGATTGCTTTCCCTGTATTTTTTCTCTGATGACTTTTTGTATTCTTCTTTAATGGTTTCACTTTTCTCCCAGCTATAAATAGAATGCAAATTTTGTTTGGCGTTACACTTTGGTTTAACTAAAGAGATATTACTTGATCGGGATCACCTGAGGAAGCCAAATTAAACAGTCGCTCAGTACAGCTCAGTTAAGCTAAGATCTCCTCCTTTTGCTTCTTAATTTCATCCATTTCTTTCAATGACATGAAAGATCACTGTAGGTTGGCACCTGCTCAGATAATCAAAATACGGTTGAAAGAGACTTCCATTTTTTCAGAAGTTTCCAACAGGCAATGGCATATTGCTCTGAATTTAAGGATGTTTGCAGACTTTCCAACAATTCTCATTGCACTGGATATGCTTTCAGTAACGGCTGAATAATATGATGATAACAAACAACCTCTTCACTTCCAAACTTAAAAGCAACTGAACAGATCCATGACTTCCCTTGGTAATGAGAGCTACAACACTCATTTTCCTTGTCATTACAGAATTTCTACCACCTATAAACACCAGGTAGAAGTTACAGCTGCATGTTGTTTTTATGAAATATATGTCATAAAGACACTTTTAAAATTGTCTGGGGGCTTGAAACTATTAAGAGTGAACAGCTCCTAAGAAAATTCACATTATTCTCTTATGCTACAGACAGCAATGAGGCACAAGGTAAAGCCTTCAATGTCATGACTCCCTTCTAGTTCTTTGGAAAATGCAATCAAGTTTCTGATATTCTCCTGAAGCCACTGTTGGAGATGTCTTGGGCATGGGATTGTCATCTCAGGCACACTGAATCAACTGAATACAACATTCTTGCTGGATATAAAATCTTTTTTATCTTCAACTTGCAACTCTAATGAACTTGTTAAGTGGCTTTCTCTGAAAGCAGTCTCCAGGGTTATCACAGAGTTGCCTCTGTGTTTGCCTTTTGATGGTCCCACAAATGTAGACTCATCTCCAAGTGACACTTTTTACTCTTCCACAAGAGCAATAGCTTGCAAAGACGCCCTTTGCCCTCATCGATGTATCAGGTTTTTTGTTTCCTGTCTATTGCTGACAATTTGTCTTCTGCAGAGGTAGGTAAGGGGACACACAGGGAGCAGGAATTTGCCCTGCAGGAGCCCTGGTCTGGAATACCTGTACCCAGTGTCCATGTGAGAAGACCATCACTGTTTATTCCAATTTTCCTGCTCCTTGTCAGTCCTTTCCAGTTTTGCAGTCTTCCTTAGCAAGGCTCAGCCAAGAGGATGCCAAATGTACCTACTCCTGACACCTCCCCCACTACATTAATTCCGACTGTGAGAGAGGAAAGAGAAGTACTGCAGCTCTAGCTCTTCTCAGTGAAATGATACTTGGGGTGCACATTTCCACTACCACCCAACCCTAGCAATGCTCAGACTCACAATCTCCCCTGCCTTATACATACCCACACATGCATGCCAACCGGGACACGAGCGAAGTTTGCTTAATCTTTTTGGTATTTCATCCATAAATTTCTGAATACGCGCTCTGCAAGGCTTTTGGAGAAGATCCACTGGTTGATGCTGGGGACCTGGAGAGGTGATTCCCCCGCCAAAATTTAGTTGTCATCATCAAATAATAGCTTTGCTTTGTTTTGGGTCAGAGCATTGGCAGTCTGCTACTGCGCAGCACAGCTGGAGAGCTGGAGCATGCAGCTGCAGTGCTCTATAGAGCTGACAGCTCCACGGGGATAGATCCCGCCAGCGCCAATAGGCTTGGCCTCTTAGTGTCTAGACGCTCCTACCCATCCTTTCACAGCAGGAAAATAGCCTAAATGATTATATGGATTTAGCAATTCAAAAGCGTGTCTGCGCGCCTCATCCCAAGGCTTTTGAGCTCTGAGGAAGACGCATGCACACATTGGGACCTCTTCCTTTATTCTGTATTCTGCAATTCTAAACTTGGTCTTCTTCAATTTCTGTAATGCTTCTGTGCCCATCAGCTCCATAGCAGCATTAACGTTTCTTTCCTTTTATTCCACACCAGCAAAATGGATCCTGGTGAAGAGGATGGACCATTCTAAAATGCCTTTTTTCTATCTTTATTGGACCAGATCTAAACCAGATCTCTGAGAGATCTTGACTAATGGATCAAGAAGTATCAGCAGCTTTAAGTCCACAAAGCTGAAATTCCTAGACATCTTGTAATTTCAAAGCATAATATAAAAATTTATACTAAAGATTTTTACCTAAAGTGAATTTATTGACAATTATTCTGGTTGCCTACTCTGAATTATGGAAAAATGAACACATGTGAGTGCTGCAGGAATATTGCGTTGATATATTCATGAAAGTTTCCGAGAATTGCAAGAACTGATGTGAAGTTAATTTCCAGCTTCTCAAACATGGCCTTGCAGAGGGCATTTGGGAAACTATGAATTAATCTGTACCCTACTTTTCCATCTCCTCTTTTGCCTTATGACATATCCCTGATCCAAAGTGGCATCACACATGAAACCAAACCCTAAATCTCACAGAAGACAAATGAATACCACCTCCTCTCCCCTACTACCATTCTCCACCCTGCCCTTCCAGAGCATCCGCTGCTGCGCAGTCTCTTAAATCTCTCTCCTCCAGTGCAGCTGAGCAGGTTTGTATCAGCTGACTGACCCTCCTGTGCAGCTTGGTGTGTATGGAGGCCTACAGATTTCAGGAGCTGCAGCTAAAGAAAGGTGGTGAAGCCATTTCTGTGTCTTTTTTTGGATTGTTTTCTCTATCCAAAAATGTAAGTAAGAGGAGATTTGGTTACTTCTAAAGCAGATCCTGGGTAACCCCCAAGAAAGAGGATATGCCAGCAAATGTCTATGCAGTTTCTGCTGGAGCCTTATTATGGTGGGGTGGAAAAAGCAGTGGCAGAGAGGACTTTATGATATGAGCAGTTGTGCTTCAGAGCAGATATTTCCTTCTGCAGGTACTGAAAAAAACTCAAATCCAAACCAACCCATGTATGTCCCATGTATATACAGTATCCCAGCCTCCAAAATCTGCCATTACCTCCCTGCCTTCACCAGGATTGGTGATCCTTTCAATGAAGGTATGTCCTGCTTAATGCCTCTTGGGTGTCTGGGAAGTTTTTCCTACTCTCCTGCGAGCTCTTGTCTGCACGTCTCTGAAAGTGGGAGGCATTGGGCTGAGAGTCTTTACAGATCAGCTTGCAATCTTCTCCGTCTGTTTCAGTAAATAGTAGATGGAAATTGTGAAAGGCAAAGCAAAAAATCAATGTATTCAGTTGAATGACACTTAACACAAGGATTTCTGACTTATCATAGAGGCTTATTCTAAAAAGCACTTTATAGATAAAAGCTTCCCCCCTCCTCCCCCCGGGGTTATTCTAGTTCATGATAATGATTCTCTCTTTCGGTTCCCATTTTATGTATTGCTATTTTAAATTAAAATGAAACCGTTTTGTACTTAAAGAGTGCAGAATCAGATTTACAGCCACTATATTTTGGCTTTTATTCTTTTCCTCCAATACAGCTATGTCCAGTGATATCAGCTTAGGGTCTGACTTCTTGTGCAGTTTTCTTAAAGGAAATTACATTTTAAAAGCCCCACAAAACTGTAAGGCTAAATACAGCAGCAAATTGTTCATTAGTGGCTTTGTAGGCAGGTAACCTGCAACACCCTGTGCTATTAACACAACTTAAAATAACCTCTGAGTGGTTGTGTTGTCAAAACAACACAGAAAATCAGTTTCAAGCCAACTTTTCATATGCAGAGCTCGAAATTACCAAACTGACATGTTTTAACTCAGTACAAGCAGTGATTTTATCTGAACGTGCCAATATCATACACTAGTGTCGGGACACGGATGATCATCATATTCACTAATTTTAAAAGGATTAGTGCTTCTGATGATTTTTTTATTTCCTAAGATACAGTTTCAGGAGGGTTCAGCAGCCCTTTTTCATAAGCAGCCTGGTTGGAGTTGGTTAGTTCGGCACGTAGAATAAATGGTCTTAACGTTGCCCTGATTTTGTATGCATCTCATGCTAGAGGAAGGTGTTGCGTGACTGATAGTGCAGTCACCATATCAACAAGTGTCTGATCTTGCTTCCCAAGAAATAAGTGGATGACTTTTCTTCAGTGGTTACAAGCAACCACAATCTCCTGCTGCCCCACACTTTGATGTCTTGTTCTTTGTGTGTAGTGGAGAACCTCTTACCAGCACAATTTATGACCTCCTTAGAATTTCGTAGCTTTCATTCTTGCTTATTTACAGTCACATCTCACATATGGCTAACTTTGTAGTTGCATCAAGACAGAGGGTCTGGAGAATGTCAAAAGCTGTGTAGAAGTGAACTACAGCTTCACATTTTCTTATTCTTTTCCTTTTTCTTGAGAGTGGTGGTATCTTTCATCCTGCAGAGCAAGGGGAACATAACATGAGGCAGAATCCAGGGAGCAGGGCATAGGCAGAATAACTGTAACTAGTATCAAGCCTGGCATTTGGCCTCTGGTGAATAACCCTATTGCTTGAGCCTCCTATGGAAGACCTTGCCTGTTGGTGAACCAGCAGCAGGACTAGGGCCCAAAAGAGGAGGAGTACAGCTGGTGACAGCACTGTATACCAGCAGCTTCTTGGCTCTGCTCATTACTGCTCGTCTCGCTGGAGTTCCCAAATGGGTCAGCCCCAGTGCGGGGCTCGATTTCAATAGCACTGTTACCTAGAAACTAATTCAGTCTCTTCCTTCCACTGCTCACTGAATAAAGGCTTAAAAGGCTGAAAGTTTTGCATGTATTTAAAAAAAAAAAAGGGATCGAGAGAACTGGAAGGGACCCAGCTTGGTTAGCATTTCCAGACCCTGATAGTGCTGTCAACTGCTCTTCAACCTAGAAAGGGCCCCAAAACCTCAACTCAAGCAGATGTGGACACTGTGAGACTTTGAGAGCCAGTAATTTAAAGTCAGCACTCCCTGGTGTGTCCTGCTTGTCCTCTCTTGCAACAAGACTCGCACTGAAAGATGAGACCTAAAGGTCTCCTTCGCTGATCTGAATCAGTGGCAGACTACTGTCGCTCCTGTGACAAAAGCTGCACGGTGGCCAACAGCCCCGCAACCGAATGCTATTTGCTTTTTTGTTGTTGTCAGCAGTGTTAACTCTTGATGAACATAATAAAACATATATGCCTTCAGTATGCACATACCCTTATCTTACTGCTGTGAGGTGAGACAGTATCTCTGTATATGGTGCCTACTGTTATGAGCAATCCTGGCTGTGCTTCAGCTGTTTTCATTGAGAAAGTCAGGATATTGTCTGCTGTCTGGCAGGCAGGTTTGGCTAACAATTGCCCATCTGCTTAGCATTAAGCATGAAGCTTAAACAGAATTTTGAGTAATTAAAAGGACACGCTGGCTGCAGGTCAGCAGGCAAAACCTTTACCAGGACTTCTTCCTGCACACCTGAGGTGTTTGCTGTACTTCTTTCATCTTAAGGGAGGTGGGTAACAGAAGTGATCATGGTTACCTTAAACAGTGCCATTTTTAGTTCTGGTCTGGGGAAGGAGGGACAGCCTTGGTAACTCACGCACACTCTTCACTGCAATACTACTATACTGCTGTTCAGGAACTGTAGACAAAACAGCCTCTCTCTTAGGATATACCCTTATAGATGATACTCCATCAGTCCAACATATATTTTACTTTATGAAGTTACGGGGATGGGCTTCCAGTGGTTAACACGGCTTCCCACACAGTACCTGAGCCGCTGTTGGCTATCACAGCGCCCATCATCCCTGGACTCCTGCCATTGCACCACAATATGCAGGCTGTGGCTGTCCCCCGGTCTGAGCATTTCCACCAGCAATCAGTGAAGCCTGTGGTGATGCTGATGGTCTTTTGGTGTGTTGCAAGTGGGTGGTTTTGCTTAATTTGGGAATCTGCTAACAGTTATGGCAAGCTCCACTGTTTCAGGAGCCAATTCAGTCCAACCAGAGGAGTGGAACAGAGGCATGGTGTGGCTGTCTCTGCAGCACACCAGTGATGGTGCTGCTGCTTGCACCCAACTGTGTACGTGCTGACACTTCATACATGTGTTGGGTGAAAAGCAGAAGACACAGAAGGTGTGATATTTATATTTTAGCAGTCTAGATCAGTCTTGGGACAAAAGGAAGAGTCACAGTTGTGTCTTTTGACAGCAATCTGATTTTGTAAGGTGGGATGGAGTCGCATGAATGTTTATTACACCCTGTGGTACAAGGTGTGTGTATGGGAAGAGCTTTATTTCTAATAACCCTGTTAATTTATATGTGCATTTTGGACAGCTTGATATGCTAGGCACAGTTTAGCATTCAGTCTATAACTGGCCTATTGTTCAGTTTTTCCTCATACTAGAAAATCTCAACAAATTCTTTTCTTCTCCATGGCAATGAATCTTCTACATGCCCTAGGTTACCCACAAATCATCTGAGAAATCTGAATTCAGAGAAACACAGTCTGAGATCTGTGTGCTCAAAGCCCTGTGACTTCTATAGAGACACTTAGAGTTTATGGGAAATCTATTATGGTCAATACATATTCTCATAATTGTACGATCAGGAGCCTATGCTAGGTGTAAGTTCCCTGTCTGGTTTAGTCAGAGATGCTTTTTCTTCTTTTTCTTTTTCCCTTTCTTTTTCTTTTTCCCTTTCTTTTTCTTTTTCTTTTTCTTTTTCTTTTTCTTTTTTTCTTTTTCTTTTTCTTTTTCTTTTTCTTTTCATTTCTCTTTCTCTTTCTCTTTTTCTTTCTCTTTTTCTTTCTCTTTCTCTTTCTCTTTCTCTTTCTCTTTCTC
>VZZY01013921.1:249998-276643 GCA_013400335.1 Eurystomus gularis | reverse complement strand
CCTTTCCTTTCCTTTCCTTTCCTTTCCTTTCCTTTCCTTTCCTTTCCTTTCTCCCAACTGGACTCCTGTTTGCCCTCTTCTGTTCCTTTTCCATGTCGTCTTGCTTCCCAGTATACCCTTTCCCCAGTATCCCTTTCCCAGTTACAAGAGGCTTTGTCCTGCGAGCCTTACACTGAGGCTGTGCTTTGCTTCTGCCCTGTGCTCGGCAGCAGCACTGGCTTAAGGTGTTGTTGCTCTTGCCAGTGCTCACAGCTCACACTCATGTCCCCCTGCTCCGGAATGGTGCAGGGTCTTCCTCTCCTGACCTGCTCTGTGCTCATGCCCTCAGCTGGCCCGGGGTGCCGACCTGCTGTAAAAATTGGGTATTGTTCTCCTGGTTTCATTTTGCCTTTTTTCAGTTGACTTGATCGTAACAGTGTCATGAACAAAGTTAAAGGATGCAGCTCTTGAAGATATTACTTGACTTCTTAATTTTGTTTGTTTGTTTGTTTTTACTGTGCTGTGGGTCTTACACCTGACAACAGAATTGAAAAAGGTGAAGTGTTACAGATTTTGCTAGGCCCCCAAAGCATCTTGAGAGTGGCTCAGAAATCATGAGACTGTTCTTAAGAGATTAGAGCTCTTTTTATTTTGTCTGTGGTTTTAGGGAGTCTTTTGGATACATTGGGTCACATTTTCAAGCTTTGTTCTGCAACTATGAGGGCTAAAAATGTATCTTGTGGAATAAAATTGAAATTTTTAGGTCACGACTTCAAACTACCAAATACTGCAAGACATATCATGTAACTGTGAGAGATGCCAGTTCTGGTTTCTCTCCTGAAGCGTGTTTTTATGACCTCCCCCCTGCGTTGGAGGTTTCTGGGCTTTTATTTATTCAGGCCAATCTTTTTAAATTTATTTTCATCTGTTGCTTTTGAACACAGCACATATGTGCAGCCTGTGACGACTGTAAAATTCATGAAGAATTGGGAATAAATATTTCCATACTTAGCAAGAACTGTTTGCTGTATCGGCACTTCACCTCCCTTCCCCGGGGCTATATGATCTCTCCCAAATCCTCGCCACATGCAGCTGATCCAAATGCTATGTAATCCTTTTGATGCCATTCGGTTCATTTTGAACGGGCAGAGCATTCTGTGTGCTTTTAGCCTCCGTACTGCACACACACCACACCTGTAGGGGGGCTGCTAATCTAATTTTGATTCACAGTGGTGGCAACAAGCAGGTCACTTACGGAGTTAATGTCAGCTGCTCCACTAATTACTGTAGGAAAGTGATCCCATCATTCCGGATGAAAATGTCTAACTCCAGCCTACAAAGCACTTTCAGCGCACTAATTCTGTTAATGCTCCATTACTGCTTCATTTGAGCTGCGTAGCCCATCTCCCAAAGCGAGGTTGTAAATCCCCAACCAGTTCCAGAGCTGGGAAAATGTACAGACAAAAAGATTATTGACTACATCACTGGGCATTGTTTTCTGCTGGGCTTGGTTTGTTTCTTGAGGTTTATCTAGACAGATCTGCCTTGGTAACTCTTACTTTATGGTAGACTTAATCCTCCACTCTACCTTGAAGGGAGTTAGATGCTAAAAAAACCCCTGTGGACATGGATCTGATTTCTCTTCTCCTTAGATACAGAAAAATAAAATGACACTATAAAGGTATACTGTTGCAATACCTTAAGAATTATCAGGGCCTCTGAAAACATGACAGTGGCAGGCTACACCAATACTTTCAAACACAGAAGTAGAGGAACACCTTGAAACATTTGGGTAGGTATCCCCGGGCTTGAGATCTTCCAGTCTTCTTTTTGAATGAAAAGCTCCACAACAGCCTCAACTCGTGAGAAAGAACCTGAGCACAACTGAGCACTGTACAACAGTAAATGTCATGAAAATAACAGAATTTGGGAAGGAACTGTGTGCTCTAAAAGAGACATGTTCACAGTAACAGATAAATGAATATGCTGAGGTGTCTGAGTTTCCTCCAGGCGTTCCCTGTCCACCTCTCAGCTGAACTGCAAAGACTCTTGAAAAATTTCGTAGAAGCTGTAAGTGAAAGGCAATGTGAAATCTGTTGGGCAGTTACCTTCTCCGATAAGCACCAGCAGTGCTGAGGCCATCAGGCAGCTGAAGCTCTTTGTAGCTAGTGGGACAGCAAGGGCTGGATGATGGTGGCTCTTGAAGGAGCATCCTGTGACTGTTACTCCAGGCACTGCTTGCCTGATACTCCCTCCATACCCCATCCCCAGGGTCTCTGTTAGCTGAAATTCCCTTGTACTAAGTCCTGTGGAGTTCATGACTAAATATTCATGCCAGGCTGCTTTTATATATCTGTTCCTTTTAAAAAAAAAATATATGATCTATATACAAGTATAATAAATCATGATATCACGACTTAACCATATTGCATATCCTACAATGAGCAGAATCTATTCCTTGGAGCACACTTTTCCCATATATATATAAATATTTCTTCAGGCTTTTTTAAGATTTAAAACTTTCCCTATGAACTTAAAAAAATCCTGCCTGTTTCTAAAAAGAGGTTAAATATAAAAAAGTGCTGCCTGAGTGGAACTACTTTGTCAATGCTTGGGAACCAGTGAAGTTAATGGTTATAGAGGAGGTTGGAATGTGGCCTTAATAATAGGATATGCTGCCAGTATACACTACTGTATGATGAAACGGGTATATTCATACAGATAGAGTTAAAACACTTTGGGTGAGAAGGCAAGTTAGTGTCAGAATAAATATTGTAATACAGTCTGCGCGTGAGAATATGTCTTTTTTTGCAGTGCTTGATTATATATAACACACGGTGTTTAGTGTTTCCCGTATATAGAGTATGATCAATGCACACTTAGAAAACAGCATCTCCGTTTCCCATACGGAGCGATCACCATGACAGATACATTTGTACGAGCCCAGCAGATCACACACCTTCAAAGGGACGAGGCTAACACTGAGAGCATGGCAGGAAGCTGTGCCCCCTCCAGCCAAACAAGAGCTCGTACCTTTATTTCCCACTGCTTCACAAGACTGCCTTGGCTCGGCTCCGCTTGCTCTGCTGCCGGCTCTGCTGGGCTGCCTTCTGGCAGATGGCTGATTACCATAAAGAGGAGCCAGCCTGTTGTGGCTGCTGTGTGCAGATCCCGGCGTAACCAAGCACAGCGCAGCTGTAGCTAAGCACGGGAAAGCGGCATTCGTCTTCCCGCCGACGCCAGGGTTGACCTTTCAAAGGGAGAACTGGTGGTGTCACTTGGAGCAGATGGTGAAGCCGAGCTTGGTAAAACATCTGCGATGTCATTTTTTAAGAAGTCCCATCAGGCTCTTCATGGGCTGGAACCGTGGAACCAGGATTTCACCATTTTTCCTCGTTCAAAAGGTGAACTGCTGCTAAGGGCAGCGTATGCCTGATATGGGGTGGAAAACGTGACCCTGCTTCCACTTCAGAAAGTGCCAGCATTGCTTTGTGACTTCCTGAGTTTAACAAATAATACAGATGAAATAGAGACTACCATGTTCCATAACACAGTCTGCACTTGGGCACTGTATGTGGCCAAATTAACCAGCAAAACAAAAAATACTCAAAAACCAGTGGTCATGGGGGTCCTTTGGATGTACTCAGGCAAGAGGCCACATGTGTGGATTATTCACTGTTTGGGGGAGAATTGGAGATGAGAGTCTGACAAACTCACACTTGTCAGGAGTTCACTCATCCTCATGAGCCTCTTTAAATCCTTTGCATTGTATTTAACTCAGTGTTTAACAAATTCAACCTGATTGAAGAATCAAATGCATTAGTTCTTCTACTTCATTTTCCAGAGGGAGGAGGTAAAGATGTTCAGCCAGAAAACAGGCTGTAGTGTTGGATGCGTTGGGGAATCTGGCTGTATGACTCCTGCCAGGTTATGAAACCGTTGCTGTGAAGATTGCTGACCACTGTGTCACCCTTACACATCCATGGACATTTCTGTGCGTAGCTGAGGTGGGTCCTGGCTGTGTCACAGCTCACTTGAATAAATGGTGGCAGGGCTGATTTAAACAGGAGTTGATCTCTGAAGGAAATGGGATGGGAGAGACAATAGAAACTTAGAGCAACAGAAGTGACAAGAGTGTTTAGATGGGTTTAGGGAGAAAGGCTGAAACCAGTGGGAAGTTTTTATTGATATAGAGGGTCTCACATTGCTGGGAGGACTAAGCTAGGTGAGAGAAAATAAGCCTTGCTTGACATGTCTAGACCCTGTGAATTACCAGAAACAGCATAGCCTTGAGTTTAGGGTGCTTGTATTTCTACCAGTGCTCTCTGGGCTTGCACTGGTTTCCTGTTATCTGATTTGTGTGTTCATTTGAGCTAATGTGCTGCTCCTGAAGTGTCAAGCGTCTTTCAGCCACCTCAGATCCTTTGCATCATCACTTCTACCAATATTCTTACACCCTCCAACTTTTCCCGGTGATCTGCCAGATTCCTGGGAATTCTGACTCCTAGTGCAAACAGGAGAGCCTCTTCATTTCGTGTGGTGGGCCTGGCTTGCCCAGGATGCACACTTAACATCAGTCTGTGTGCACACAGTATGTGCAATGCCTGATAGACGTATAATGCCTACAGGCTCTCTGTGCACATGCAGTGGGGTGATGCTTTTCTCCCTGCAGATTTTGACAGGTATGCCTTAGGTGAGTGTCTGGAAGAGACCCCATTTCAGCTGCAGACTTTGGGACTGGACTATCTTGCTGAGCAAAGTGGTGACAGACAGGCTTGTCACTAAGAAGTGTCCTGACAGGGACAGTGTTGGCAATAGTGATTGTTCCTCCCAGACAAACATGTGAGAGGCTGAGGAGAGCCAACAAAAAGCACGAGGTAGCTGTTGCCACCCCTAACTATTAGCTGGTTGTTTTACCTCCCAAGACCTGTATTTACCTGTGATATCTACACCACACATCTCTGTGTTTCATTGTAGCAACCTAGAGTGACATAGGGATGTGCCTCTTTCTCGCTTCCCCTGGATGTGAAGGGACATCAAAGATGGCAAAGAGGTCCCAGCCATCTAACAGGTATTCCTTCCCTTTAGGTGGTTCCCTGGTGCTGGCCCAGATCACAAATACATGTGGCTGTAGAAAAATGGGTGAAAGGAAACTTAACATTGCACAGTGACAGTAGCTCAAATGCTGAATTACCTCTGTGAAGAGTAGGATAAAGAATGGCTGACTGTTTTGGGTACAGCACTGGTCATCTGCAGCAGCAGGAGTGGGATTGCTATGGAGTTAGTTCATGGAATGACTCACACACCTGCAGAGACATAGGTGGATCCATCCTGATGGATGGCATGAGCATCCATGCCAATTTATTCTCTTTGGAGTCTCTGAGCCTCACTTCCATAGCAAAAGCACCTTCCTCACACATGATGGTACTTCTGCTGGCTTCTTCAGCAGGGCACAGTTTGGGTATCCTGAGAAGCAGCAAGGTGTGCCAGGGACTTTGCCTCCCCCCTGCCTTGTACACCCCCAAGCCTACACCCAGACCGCCATGTTCTCCCCGTAATGCCCATCTGCCCCGTATTTGCTGTCCTCGGCTCTATCTGACATCATTTGGCTCCTTCACTGTAGGGGAGTGAAGGACCTTCACTTTGGTCCTTAAAGCTTTGAGCATTAAAAAACTGTTGGAACACTTGAAATACAGCACCAGCACACCATGCCCACCAGACTCCCTGCTTTTGCCTATTTAGTTCTGTCGTGCGCATTTAGGAAAGAGCTGCTTGTGTCTTCAGCATTAACGGTGGCTGTTAATCACCATCCTTATGTTAATGAGCTCGACAGATTTGTGTCCTTAAAATGAGTTGGCCGTAGCAGGGTCCATGAGAGTGCAAACCCACCAGGAACAGGCACCGCTGGGAGCTGCTGCTGCTTGAAGTGATGTAGGTAGTCAGCTCTAAGAGCAACACTTGGAAGCAATCGTTTTTGCCTATCAAATAGAAGGCGTTCAGGCTGACTGTTAGGTTTCATCTGATCACAAGGCAGGCTGTTATTAATCCCTTATCAATGTAGTGCTTTTGACTGAAATCTGTCTCTCTCTTTTTTTCTTTCCCTCCTCTTTTCCTCGCTGGACATAAAAGACAATGGAAGGGACAGGGCCAAACTGCTCTTCTGCAGACAAGAAGCTAATTGTCTAAAAACAACACGTCATTCAAGACCATGGGAGAGTGAGGACAGTGGCAGGAGCATGAATATACAAAAGTGCCTACTGTTAAGGCCACAGCTTTAAGTGTTTAAATTCAAATCACATTGCCATTTGAGGTTCAAATTTATAGCAAGAACATGCACACAAGGGTTTCAGTGTTTTATATAAATTTCATCAGACTTCTCAGGGTATCCCTGATGGCAGCACATCAGAGCTGAGTGCAAGGCAGACTTGCTTTCCTTGCTGTATGAAGCAAAAATATTGAAGTAGGTTATTTTGGTTTGGTTTTATGCGCTCTGTGTTAGTAAATAGAGCAGCCTGTCATATCTAAGGTCTGGTTTTCTGATTGTGAGTTTAGTCCTTGGCTCAAAATGCTATTGTTCTTGGACCTTTGCCTTGAACTGAAGGGCTCATATGTGGGGAGGAAGAGGAGGAACCAAGCTAAAAATAAAGTGGAACAAAACGCTGTTTATTGCTATGGAGTAGATAATGCTTTCCTAGATGTCCCAGCAGCCCTGTTCTTGCAGGCAGTGTGGGCTGGCAGTTTGCCTTCACATGTAAGAAAACTACATTATCTCCTTCCACCTTCCTAATATTTTTCTCTGTGCTGTAATGGTGTTTGCTCATGCTGGTCACAGCAACAGCAAGAGAAACAGGCTCCACTTTCTATTACATGCCAAGCAAAGAACATTTGCATCACAGATGTAGAAGGCAGGTCAGGTTCTTTCAGTCTTCTGTGTCCCTTAGTGTGACCCCGTGGTGCCCGCTCCTGCCATGCCTCTGTACTGATGGGAGATGCTGAGAGCCACATGGGTTTTCTTCAAACTGCAGCACACAATGCCTATGTGCACACTCTGCCCAGAACAATACCTGGGCTGAAAGCATTCTCCGTCTCCATTTATTTACCCATTTCCACAACCTTGCATCCCAGGAAGCACTGAAGGCTGCAGATGTCAGGTGGTGAAGAAGGGATTTCTGCACCAAGGGCTGCAGCACTTGCTGCAACAAGACTTTGTGCACGCAGAAGCTGAGCAGATGTTAGACTGCTTATGGGAACAATGAGAATATCCCCAATTACGTCAGATGAGCTGTAAACTAGATGTGAGGCAACTGCCAACAGTCAGGATTTAGAAGAAAGCTTCTTTTGGACAGGACATTCCCTCCCTGCTTGTTTTTGGGCTTTGAGTACATGCCACTAAACCCTCTGCTATGAAACCCTGTCACTGTTGGGTACTAGGCTAAAAGCATAGGATTGACTCAGTGCAGAAATTACCATGTTTGAATATAGATGCCGCAGAGGCAGGTAAAATATTCAGACCTTCAAATATTTTCCATGAAAATTGCTTGGCTGAGGTTATCTTCATCTCCACCATCGCATGGATAAACAGTGGCTGAGGAAAGATCATAGGGGCTGCCTCCTCTGCCTCAGCCACACTCCTCTTGCACTGATAAAAATGTTCTTACAGCTTTACAAGTTCAAAGAAACAGATGAAGTGTTTCTCTCAGTGAACAATCAGATTGTTGTGAATAGTTTATGTGCAGTATCAAGAGCACGAAATGCTAATTTCTCGAAATATTTGAACAAGCAGAACATCAGAAGTGTTTGAAGTTTGGGGTTTAGCATCTCAGTAACAAGGCACAGTGCATTTGTAGACATTTTAGAGACCTATTAATATTTCTGTGTGTAGTAAAACACACAGCACTGGTGATGCCTCTGGGGTCCTTTCTCAACACGTATTGCTAGCGCTTATGAAGTGGGCCAGATGCTATCTCCTGAGGATCTAACCAGGGTATCTACACGGAAAATTCCCAGGTTTGCATTCAAGTTCGAGTATATTATTAGCACATCCTGTTTCTTCTTTGAGGGTAGTTAATTGAGAAGCCACAGCAAAGCTGCCTTTTCCTGAATCCCTAAAACCTTGGAGGTTCCTTTCCCTTTGCAGCAGTAATTGATAATATGTAGTTAGATTGCCTCCGAGAGTGGTGTGTTATTATAAAGCAGGCACTGGGTACTGGTTTCGTTAGCTGGAGTGACACTGAAGGGCAGACAGGCAAGTCCCTTATGCAGAAACTTCAGGCTGGGCATGGTTGTTCTTCTTTCAGAGCTAAAATATGGGTGTGCTTCAAGTATCATTGTCTAAAGTCCTCTTTGTGGCCAAGAAAAGGGCTTGGGCACCCAAAACGATGGATAATTTTCTTCCTGCATGGGTGGTTGCTTTAATAAAAGATATAAACTCTTCTTTAAAACTTTATCTCATTTAGTGGAGAAAACGCAACAATATTTTTGCCACCATGTGGGTAGCTAAAGTGCAGGAATTGTCCGTCTGCATCCCAGTCTCATGTCTGTGCTTTGTTTCTGTATGAAATGGGTGATGAAATAAAGCCTCCTGAAACAACCCCTACCACCACGTGGGTAGCTAAAGTGCAGGAATTGTCCGTCTGCATCCCAGTCTCATGTCTGTGCTTTGTTTCTGTATGAAATGGGTGATGAAATAAAGCCTCCTGAAACAACCCCTACCACCACTTTTTTTCAACAATGAAGGCCCTTTTTTCTCTCTTTCTGGGGCATTTTGAACCTCACTGACTACTAAACCTTAAGCCACTTTTCACCTATTGGCTGCTCTGAGTTATATCTGTCCTGGTAGCAGGAAAGAGCTGCTGGCTAGGTGGGATTCACGTGTTGGCTCCCTCCATGCAGCTGCTGGAAATGCAGGTCATGGGGACAGTGTTCTTTGTACATGGTCTGAGACAACTCTCCAAAGACTTGTCTGGATGAGGGATGGGGATGTGGCTCATGCAGTGGCCTTCCTCCCCACTGCTATCAAGTTGAAGTGGCTCCCTCTTCCACCCCATGACTACAAGAGGGGTGTTTTTTGGTTAGTCCTAACCTTGTCTTTTGAGGGGTTTGGGAAAAAATACAGGAAAACAGCAGCAAGCCAGCTTGGCAGTGCCGTCTGTGCTAAAGACTTGCCACCCCTCATTGGTTGGGATCTGCACTACAGTCGACAGCCAATGACTGCTGGAGAAGCTTTTGAGCTCTGGCTTCAGTATTAAGGGGAACAAATTACTATTGGAAGGAAAAATCTTGAATCAAACCAGCCTCAAAACCAAAACGGGAATGAGAGTGGCACCTGGAAGAGCGTGCTGAGCCTGGGTGAGCTGGGCACGAGACACCCAAGCTGAACAGGTGGAACTTGGCAGGGCTGCCTTGTTTGTGCCAGCTGAAGATCTTGGCTTATCTGCTCAAAATGCAAGGACAGAGCCATCTAGCTCAAAGTCTGCATGATGTGACTCTGGAAAAATAAAGGCAGTGGACTTCATTCCTTCCATGAAGGAGCTCAGTGGCTTCACTGCAGCCCTGGAGGTACAGCATGGTTGAAGTTGGCTCCTTTGTTTAAAGTCTTCACCTCACCATCAAAATTGCTATCAATCCCAGCATCAAATTAAATGCCGTGCTACTCTTATTCCAATTTTGTCCCCTCCAAGTGGCTGCTTATTTTAAAAAAATCAATTTTGTCATCAATCTCCTCGCTCACCTTTCACACAGGGAATTAAATCCTACTCTTTTCCTCTGGTTTTATTACTGAGTGCCGCTCTAGAAAGTGATCAACAGTTTTTTAACTGGCAGCTAGAGAAGTATCGCTTTCATTGCACAAAAATGTGTGATGGATATTGAGAACACATTCAACTAGTTGTTTGCCTTGTTTGATTTGTGTGGCACAACTAATGTAATAATATCTTTGCAAATTACATTAATTACGACTTTCCCTTGTGTTATGGAAACAGAAATAAGAGCTTTTCTGGAATATAACAGCAGCAATTTCTCATGTCCCATACTTTGCAATGTTCAAACCAATTATCACGTCAGTGAAAACATGAAAAACAGTTTCACTGTTAGTCATTATTGAGAATACATGGTGGTAGTTGTTGCAAATGTGCTATCTACATTAACACACATCTTAGCAAATGCCAGAAAGAACTTACTTAAAAGAATCTTGTATTTTCCAAGCAGCCACAGTGTAACTAGTAACCACAGCAGTGATAAAGAAGTGCACTTGCTTCTGTGGTCATGGCTTAAATTCTGCTTTCAAGATCAACATCTGAATATGCGCCTGTTGATTGATACAGGTTTTAAATCTGTACTTACAGATTTTAAATCTGTATTGTCATAAATGTGAATAAGGTTTGGCTTAGCAGCTGGGAAAACATATTTAAAGCTGGGGAGAAATTAATATGAATTAGAGGATGTGTGAGAAGCTGTTTAATACTGCCGGGAGCAGAAAGATCAGATTTCTTCAGTTAACACAAACAGTACATTTGCATCCACATCTTAAGGCCCAGGAATGACTAAAGGCTACTGTATGGATGCTTTTGTTGGTAGGATTTTGTCAGCAAAGACCACAGTAGAGAGCGAGCCTATCATGATAAAACTAATCTTCTTCCTAGAGAGCTAAAATCCCCCAAACAATGTAATTAATACAGTAAAAAGACTCTACTGCTGTTGTGAGTTGTACATGAGTCGGGGGCTACTCTGCCAACATTGCTCCACCAGTGGGAGAGCATTTTTCTTGTCCTTGTAGCTCATTGCAGGAGCCTGGCACCACATCTGCTCAGTCACCCTGAGCCCAGGGTGGATTTGAGCGGGCAGAGGCAAACAGCAAAGTGCTCGTGGCAAGAGCAACCAGTGGCAGGTATTTGTTTGCTCTTGGTGTGATTGCTGGGGCAGGTTTTAGCCTTTCAGCCTGAAGCTCTGCCTAGTAACAAGAACAATAAGCTCTTGGTCTGCAGTTTCACCAATACTTTAATCTGTCATTGTCTGCCACCAAGAAAGACAGTCCCACTGCCCTCCTGCCTCCATGCTCCTCTGTTTAATGGTTACATGTTCAAGTCTACATGTGACCTGATCTAGATCAAAGACGATGATTTGCTCTCAGCCTTTAGTTAGGCTAAATTCATCCTAAGAGACTTCAAAGCTGGGGGAAGCCCCACCAGGCAGGCTCCTGCCAAGCCCTGTGCACACGCTCTGCTGAAGACTGGTTTCAAAGTGTGGCTTTGACTATGGATGGACGTGCTTACCTGAGCAGCCTGAAGGTGGCTGGATGGAGCGGCTGTATGGTCACATAACTAGGAGGAAAATTTGGCTGCCTGAATTCTGCAACATTACTTTAAATGCGATTAAGCGTTAAGCCTTGTTTCAGTTATAAAACTTAATGAAACACTGCTGCAGAAGAGGTGTTTCAGGAGTCCTGCTGGCCTCCCTTGTACTTCATAAAGTTCCTAAACGATCCTCCACCTTGTTTTGATTTAATTCTCGTGGGAAAAGCTTACCCTTTCGGTTTCTTGTAACTCATTAAACGCTGACAGCTAGCATGGTGTTGTACAAGACATGGGAAAAGACAGCAGGAAAATTCAGAAGAAATGTAACAGAGGATGTCTACCCCCACAGTAACCAGAAAGCAGCTCTAAGTGGCAAAACCATGGGACTCACATCAGCCTGATGTTTTCTGGATAAACAAAATGAAGCTGATTTACACCGACGACTAAATGGTGTTTGTGCCGAGTCCAACTTCAAAGTTTCCGTTTGCCATCAAATTCAGCATCTTGGATTTGTGTGTGCAATATCCCCTGCAGATGGGGGACCCAGCTAACTCACAGCAAGGTCAGCCTTATTTTCCTTTGTGAACCAGCCTGTTGTTTCATGGTCGCACTTTTGGTGGTGCTGATACCTGTGAGGTGGTGCTAGCACAGTGATGCTGTCATCCTTTGCCGCACTGTGGGTTGATACATGTCGATAGTGTTGACATTATGCCTGATTTGTCACATGCAAGTAACGCTGCCCTGCCTGTCATCATGTCAAAATGGTCTCTCATTTCATTCTGGACTCTTTATTTAATTTCAGCACCCATGGAAGGAGTAAGTAAAGGAAGCTGGGAGACAGATGTGCAGCTGATAAAAACACAAGTCCTTCTAATGAGCTCAGTGGAGCTGAACTACTTCCATCAGCAGAAAAAAAATCCCTTTCTTCCCCCGTCAGAAGTTGAGACCTGCAGCCTGGCTTGCCCATCCGCAGCCTGAGTGCTGTTGTTTGCCCCCAGAAACACAATTTCAGTATTTTCAGAAAGGGATAGCAAAGGTGCTTGACCCAAGAGAAGAGCTGGGGGCTCAGCTGCCCAGTGGACAGGAGCTCAAGCGCGAAAGAGAGGAATGATGCTTGTTCACCACTTTGCTGGCTGCTGGGTTTCTTCTCAGGCATCTGGGTGGCCCAGCACGGCAGAGTGTGAGGTGCTGACCTGGTCTCCTTGTGTATGGCAAGGATGTGCGTTCGTGACACTGGGAGGTGATATACCCCAAAGCCAAGTGCTGCAACACTGGCGTGCACAGACAAGACATGATATCAGCCAGCAAAAGCCTGGATAGATGTAATCCCTTACATCTCATCTGCCCTCTTCTTAGCTTTTTTATTATAAAGGATTATAAATAAATAAATTTGTATATAATCAGCAACAACATAGCTCTAGGGACTTCCTGAGAATCTGAAAATCTGATTATATATGTAAGAAAAAGGATGACTCCGGTGGTTAAAAACTCAGTTCTTTGCCCTTTCACCTCATTTTTTAAACAAAGTCATCAGCTGTGACTGCATCCAGTTTGAAATCATTGGCATAATTAATTTTCATTAAAGTATGTCTAATTTAAACCTTGAAAAGTCTTTCTCATGTCATTGCATAGCTACACGTATGATAGAACATCACTCACATGCAATTTTGCAGTTCAACATTGACTTCCACAATGCCTGCTAGCTTAGCTGTGCTTTGAAAACTCAAAATACACTCTTGCAATTGGTTGCAGCGAACGCCAATACAATGGTTACATAAGGCAGAGGAATCTGCTGTCGTGCACAGCTGCAGTTTTGTGAAAGGCCACATCACACGTGTCCTTGCACATGCCAATAAGTTTTTATGACATACTGTGAATTGATTTCTCTGTGCCCTTATCAATCTATTCCAGGACAATCTCAGTTTGAGGTGGCGATGTTGGGTATGCAGGGCTTTGATCCATGCTTCCGAAATATCTGTAATGCTGGCCATTTGACTGGGAAATTTATCTCATGCTTCCCCAAATTGGAGCCATCCTTAAGCAGGTGCTGGCTCCCAGCAGCTTCCAGCCCGGATGGCTGTGGCGTTCACTTTTCAGAAGCTGTGAAAAATGATGAATTCAACTAAAACTGACTTGAGAGTCAGAAACATTTGGTATGGTAATGAAAATGTTCCTGGCAGAACAGTAGAGTCCAGCTTAATAGCTAATTAGCTTTATTCTCACCGAGCAGTATCTATACATTTCTTCGGAAGCTGGCTGGATCTAATAGGAGATGAAACAGAAGTATTTCTTTTATATATTTGAAACAATCAAACAAATGTACAGACAAAGTAAATTATTGACTGCCCAAATCTCCACGTGAGCAGGTAACCATGTCTAGCTAAGGCTGCAAATAATATTAATTGAAAAATGTATTACTTCTCTTCCTGAAATTTACTGCCACCTTGAATTAGTATTCCTCATGGTAACCACTTGTCAAGCACACGGCCAATAAATAACGCGGGTGGTGTAAACACAGCTATGTGATCGGGAAGTTAAAAGAGGCCTGGCAATGCCTTTTGGGGGGTCTTTCTGTTCCTCAGATGAAGAGTTTTTCCTACCCACAAAACTCTGAGTTATCTATACAAGCCTGTGTTGGTTCAGCCAACAGTTCACCTCTGTTCTGCAGATTTTAGCCACATGAATCACTTCCAGTTCCGCTTTCCTGTTGCCACTGATTTTCAAAAGGGAGCGGGCACGATCAAGAATATCCAGCGTTACTATTGTTATTGCTAAACGAAATGAGAATAAAGTTGAAAAAGCTCTTGAATGGCCTCCTGGAAGCCAGTGTTTAACTCCTGGTGTAGGGATGAGAAATGTGGGTTTTTCTACACCCTGGGAAGCATCCAACACTAGTCTGCATCAGAATTGCTGAACAGACTGGACTTTGAGATCGAGCCAGAAGATTAATTCCTGCTTTTCTGCCACAGCCTCCTTCCTCCTGGAACTGGAAAATGAGCCAAAAACCCCTAAGCAGCATGTCTGGCCTTGGCTGCTGGCTGCCAGGGCCCTGGGTGCTTCCAGGGACCCCATGCACCCCATTCCCATCTCTGGCTGCTCCTCATTTGCTGGCCAGATGTCCCCATCTAATCATGGATCCACAATGTGGGGACACCTCTCCTATCACCTGCTTCCTGGCATGGCCATGTGCCTTCATCTCTTGGGCAATTCATCCTAGCTTCCCTTTGTTTAAAAGCAAAAGTTTGGTTCAGTCATTCAGAGTACTTTATTTTCAGTATAACTGAGGAACTGACTAGCATTTGTCGCCTAGATATGGGCTTTACAAAGACAGATGTTGGAATTTTGTACAGTGAACTGGGTGACCTTAACTCAAATGCTGTAAATTATACATAGGGAAACAAGTAAATGAGGTTCAAGACAAAAGGAGGTGGTGCTCCATGAAAGAAGTGATGAACCTTAGGAAGCCTTTGGAAGCAAGAAGTTTTTATGGGAAGATGGAAAAATGCTTGGAGGACAGACCCTTTGGTTACTGAAAGACAAAGAGCACCAGGCTCAAGAAGCCCCCAAACTGAACATAAGCAGAGGCTGGGAGAATATTAGGGGGCAGAAAGATCACATAGACTTGCGCTGCTCCTGCCCTCCCCTCTCTGTCCACTTATGGCCACGTCCTGGTACAGAATGATGGGCCAGAGGGAGCCTTGGTTAGAGTGAGCGTGGCCTCCTTGTCACCTCAATAGTGGCTTTCAGGATCAAGACATCGCCTCTGAATGATGGCTCACAGGCAGAAGTTAGCCCTTGCTGAAGTCTGTCATATAGTTTGGGAAGCTCAACAAGCACCATCTAAGAAAGTCCTCCTCTCTTTGCCCAGGGCACAACCCCTCCAGTGGACTGTAGTACCAAACTGTTGATTTCCAACTAATTCTCCAAGTAATATAAATCTAAACAATTTCTGGTGATAAAATGTAATGATCTATGGAAGTGAATAGCTGGTGCATGCCTCAGAGCCTGATTTTGATCTAAGTTATGCTGCTGTACATCTGGAGTGACTTTGAAAAGACTAAGAGAGATACAACAGAGAAAGGACGTGAGAAGCAACGCACTGAACAGGCAGAACATGCAGGTTTGCCATCAAGATTGTTAGTAAAAGTGCAGGTGCTCTGCAGAGTGGGGCATGGTGGTGGTCACTTCTCTACAGATGAGTTATGATGAGCGTTACAGTAACTGCTCCTGGGTTAGGGGAGAAAGACCTCTAAAAGTTTCTCCAGTAACCATAATGGGAGTGCAGGCTCAGGCTGACTGGGATAAAAGGTGCCAGAGCCTGAACTCCCCTCTGGTATCTTCTAAGGGGCAGAGAAACCCCCCCATGTCACCCTGGCAGAGGCATTCCCTGTCACACACGGGGAAAAAGTGTGCAGAAGTTGCTTTTGACTTTGTGCGCCCAAGCGGAGATGTTCTCACAGACTCCAGAAAGGAAAGAAATTACTGTGGGGCAAATTCAGTCATCCTAAACCAAGCAAGATGTCCAGCAAAATCCTGGAAAGTTTATTCAAATGAGGATTACTGTGATTGAGCCCAGCCATTTCTTACTACTCTTCTTCACCTTGTTGTACCTCCAATACTCTAACCTGAACATAGGCCCTCTTGCTAGACTCCAGGCACCCTATAACAAAACAGATTTACATTAAATATTTAGATATAATCTTGCAATTAAACTATATATATAGAAAATATACATATATATTCACATATAAAATACCTGTGTGTACACATTGTATATAAATAAATATATATACACATACAGTAATCTAAACTTCAAAAGATGAAAAAAATTTAGAAGTGGAATACAACCAGTAACTCAAAGTGTTTCTGAAAGCCTTATATGAAGATATCCCTGAATAGGTAGGATGGTCCATCTCAGGAACATTGGTGTTGATATTTTGAGTGGCATATAGAGAAATTTTCTTGCCATGATTAAAGAGTTGTAAACTGCTGCTGAGCGATAACCAATCACCAATGGTACATGCAAATGCAGAAATTGCTTCTTAAACGTAATGTTCAGTGATAAGTGTTTTGATTACAGTCATTTTAGGGAAATATGATATATGGCAGCAGCGAGATCAGAGGAATGTTAATTCTACCTTGGATCATCTCAAACCTTGGGTCTGGTCGGAGATAGAGAAAAAATTTCTCTCTTGTATAGCTTTAAGTTTTACATAATTCTGAATTATCTGGGCTTTTACAGAAGAAAAAAAGATCTGGACATCAAGGCTATTAAAGCCTCTGAAAGCCAGAGTGCAGAACCACCCTGTCAGCAGATGCAGACACGAAGGACCCACCACCAGTTCTCGAAAACTTGGTGGGCAGCTTCATTGGCTGAAACCTAGTCTTACACCAGAAATCCTGGTTACAAAAAAAAAGACTTTTCCCCAAGGGTATAAATGCAACATTTGTCATGAAACTGTTTTTTGTGGAGACCCTTGAGATAAGATGGGAAGAAATGCCTCTGATGAGGGGCAGACCTGCACAGCTCAGAAAGCAAGCTTGCTGACGCGTGGTATTGGGTCTTCCTCCTTGGCACCAGCTCTGTGCAAACCAGCCCCTTAAAACTGGCTTTGCCTAGAGATTATGCACTGGAGGAGACCCTATGTCTCCTGTCACCCTGTCCCCTCTCCCACACTGGATTTGGGCTGGGGAGGCCCTCACCGGGCATATCCCAGTTATCAGAGGTATTTGCAGTAAAGATCTCTAATTCAGTCTTCTCCCCTCCCTCTAGATTCATACAAGGGCAAAACACTTCATTTTTTAAAAGTACTAATGAAAAGTAAGTAACAGAATGTGAGGAATATACATTGCTAATTCCGAATGTTTTAAAGAATTCTGTGGTCCTGTCCCTGCACTCAATATCTCCAGTCCAGGGAGGCAGCTTAGGACAATGCCAGGCTCATAACAGAATCTCATACAATTTATTCTGCTGATTCTCTTCATTGCATGTTCAACACTGACTGTGTTCTGTAAACAAAACAAGGGGTTTAAGGACTATCTTTGACTGCTCACCAACATTTTATCTGCCCAAAAAGAGAGGCAGCAATAATAACCTGGGAAAGGAGAGGGAGGAGGACTATGTGAAATTGTCTGAAATTGTCCCTGTGTGGCTGAATGGGGAATAAGGCTGAAGAAGCAGCTGCAGGAGGGAAGATGGGTGAAGGACAACAGAATGGAGCTGCAGAAGCCACATAGGCAGGTGGAGGAGGATGGACCAGCAGGAGCGGGGATGAGGAGTGAGATGCACAAGAGCAGCGTGCATGGCACAGCTGGAGCCAAAGCCAAGCCTGGCTTTAACATTCAGGGGTCCAAAGAACCGATCTTTCAAAGTGTTGCTTTGCTGTGGTTCAAATTTTGAAGTCTCTCTTTTGTTAAGAGGGTTTCAAGTTGAAATAAACGTGCAAAGTGAAATACAGTAACACTATTTCTCTCCTATTCTTTGGTTCCTGACTAAAACCAGCCTTAGATGAGGATCAGGACATTTTCTAGATATACGTTCACAGTCACATGTGGCCCTGCACGGAACTGCTTTCTGTCCATTCCATGTTTGGCCCATCCACTATTTCAGCCGCTTTTTAACAGTTTGTAAATTCCCATTCACATCTGGAAGCATCCCTGGGGAGCTGCTATCTGTTGCTTACACTTGGATGCCATTGTGATAAACGTCCAAGAGGTGCTATGCTGCACGCTGCTCTGCTGCATAGAGACCCACCAGCCCTGCTTGAGCTGCGTCAGGTGCCAAAAGTACCCAGCTGAAGAGCTGGAGATGCCACTCAAGCATTGCAAAGGCTGTTCCCCAGCAGGATATATTAGCCTGCATAGAGGTCTACACCACCAGTCCCAAAGGGTGTCATTATTAGCATAACTACCTCGGAAACCCAGCAGATCCATGATCAACAGGTTTAATGTTGGCAAGCCAGCTGTTGGTGCTTTGGCAGTGAAGTGGATTAAAACCTTGATAATCCATGAGCAACGGGTATTGTGAATTTGCCTAAAAGGACTGGCTTTGAGAGAAAAGGCTTCCTGTACTCAACCAGGACCATTAGTGGCATACACTTTGCTGGCTGCAATGAGTACATGAATATATCAACCAAACAAAATGCTGTGTGATCATTATGCTGCCCTTAATCAACTGGAAGGCACCTTCCTGAATGCCACAGAGAGATGCACCAGCTGGTGTTGAATAGGCCTTCTTCTCTCCAAATAAAACTGTAATCAATGGGACATCTGAGTCCAGCTTATTTTCCAATGCCTCATCCATCTCCTGCTCTGACTCATGAGATTATACTCAGTGTTAGTGCGCTGAAGAGAGCAAGTTTTATTCGATAGCTGCAAGTTTCAACACAGTTGATCCTTCAGTCCAGCACATCCTGCACAGGCAATGAAAGGGTGAAAGAGTATCTTTTGTGCACGGAATAAAGACAACCATTTCAATCACCCTTCTTTCCCATTCCTTTTATCCTCTGAGTGATGGCAAGGTCACAAGCTGATAATTTTATCTACTTGGTATGCCTTCATTTCATTTCTACACATCAGCCACTCAGCATCAGCCAGAAGGAGCCAGTCCAGTCCCCACACTGCTTGAAAGTCCTTGACTGGGACAGGCTGTAAGTTTTCCAGCTTGGTACTGGAATATTATCCGTGTGAGAGTGACTTTTCTTAGCTTGCTTGAGAAGTTCATTGAGAATTGGTTTGCAGGTACCAAACCAGCTATTGTTATTTGCCTCGTACAAGGACCACACATCTTGAGTTTCTCTAGTATGAAGAGAATATCAAGCAACTTCATTCAGGAATGGGAGGAAGACTCAGATAAAAGGTCACTTGCCTGCAGAACCAGCCTGCAAAACCGTGATTATCAACGCACCTGGAATCTCAAACCATGTGGACCCTAGACACAGAGGATCAGGAACTCAACCCTGCTCTCTTTATGGGCTCTTATCTTGAAGTCACTGGAACTGAAAACTTGGACTGCCTGGGTCAATGCTTTGATACCAGTGATGGCATAACTCTATGGCAATCTCTTAACATGAAAGTATTGCACAAAGAGTCTCATGTATAATATATATAAGAAATTTCTATACGAATTATGCACTCCTGCTTGCCCCATCCATAATCCCTCTTCTCGTCCTGATTTCTTTTCTTTCCCCTTTACATATTTGTGCAAATACTTTGAACTTCATAAGAATGATGTGCCAGTTCCTTGTGCAATCTTTCCATCCTGTCTGGAATACCTTGAATTATGGGTTATGAGCAGTGAAGGAGGAGAGGCAGGAGAGCCAGGGAGCTATGCACACACACCTGAGCTATGCCCTTACTGCCATCAGAGTCCCCATCACTGCCATTCCTATTGCCTCTGTCTCTTGTCTGAAGCCCAACTCATCCAAGGCCAAAAGCTGCATATGGAGACTGGCAGTTCTTTCTTCCCCCAGATCTGGGCAGCACCTCTTTGCTTGCCTTTGCAGTACACCAGTAGACAAAAGAAGTTGGTAGGCTGATCATTGTCATCCCTTGTCTTGTGCTAGGTGCTCTTTGGTTTGTAAATGTCCTGTGTGAAATGGGATGTTCAGAGAGCACCTCCTAAAGCTGTCCTCCTAGCAACAGCCTTGGAAAGCTCGTGCATTTCTCTTGCCATTGAGCTGAACACTAGGATGGCATCAACTCAGGCTCACTGGCCTTTGTAATGCAAGTCCAAAAAATCTGGCAGCAAAACCACAGCTCTTCTGCTGTGTTCCTAATTCAACCACACACATGATGGCAGGATGAAAGCAAATCTCTTCAGGGATTATTTCAGAGTTGCTGAACCCCAGCCCACCACTGTGCATTGATGAGGTGCTGTTCATCTCTCAGTCCCTCACTGTATCAATCCTTCTATATATTAAAAGAGATTATAATAACCACCTACCTCAGACGGTGTTTTGAAGCTAAGCGCTTGCAAATGCTTGAAGATATTTGGATTAAAGATAGGCTAAATAAAAGCTGATATGAGAAGTAAAGCTTATAATGTGCAGTAAGACAAGGGGCTAGATCTCAGGTTTTTCACTGGGCTTTAAATCATACATTTTCTTTTGAATAATAAAGTAAACACATAAAACCTTTATGAGAGGCACCATTACATGCTTCTTGCATCAAAATCAAAAATAGTTCATTTTAAAAATACTCAAGCTCTCTTTAAACTGCCAGGTCCTTAGTCATATATTTAACCCCAGATCAGTACTCGAACTATTGCCATTTGCCTTAAAATTTTAAGCATCAGTATAAAAATTAACTGCATTTTGAGTACTGCAGAATATACGGACACAACAAGTTGAAAGCCAGTTGTTAAACAAGCAGGTACTCTCCTAATCATAACAAAAAGAGAGCACCATAACACAAGGTGAAAATAACCAGAAAGCAAACAGAACACACCATTGATTGAGTCCTTCATTATCTAGGATAGCTTTTAATGGAGGAACCTGCGTGTGTCATTGCTCTTATCTCTCCAAAAGCAGTATGCACACACTGTAAAAATCAGTCTCTTCATTTTCTGCTTGAAAAGATGATTGTAAAAAAAAAGTGTCAAGGGAGTGGAGGTCATGCTGATTTATTGGCAATTAAACCTGCAGGATTTCTACAGTCCTTTCAAAACAAAGTATCTCTGGGTAATTCAGCCTGGCAGATTACATAGTGGGCTATCTACTAAAAGGCATGAATCTTTTTGTTTGTGAACAACAGAAACAATTGACTTGGTCTTATTTAGGAAATTGCTACTATTTTCTGTAAGGTATTTGTATTACCCACGAAGAGAGGGAGGCAAGTTACCTCTTAAAAATGAAAGATTCTTTCCAATAGTAAAAATGCTGATTTTATTCCTCACCCATTGTTGAGGATAGCAAGTCTACAGAGAAACTTCCACCTGCTTAAGAGTAAATAGATGACAGTGCTAAACAATAATCCAAATGCATTGCTAAGGAAGATCGCATTTGGTTTACCCCACGGTTGATTTATCCATTCTTCAGTAGGTACTTTGGCATGAGCATTCAAACCAGGCTTCATTGGCCTGGCCTCTTTCTGATTATTTTCTAGCTGTATCATTTAGCAGTGTGAAAAAAAAATGTCACCCTTAAGTGACATAGTGACATAGTTAAACTGGCAAAATGTCCAGTATTCTGTTTTGGCAGAACCATTTCACCCAGGCTTGGGCTTAGGTCATTTGCTGAGCTAGCATATGCTATACCAAACAACCAGATGCAAGTATGATCAATATTCCCACCCAAAGTGTTTCCCAGTGCAGCTGTAATGTCAAACTCTTGCTAACTCAGGCACCTTCTTAGCCCCGCTAACAGTGATGGATATCTGATAGTGTAGAGTCTTAATGTTCTGGTGGTGATTCAACACATGTATTTCAGTTCTTAGACATGCAATGTGGAACGGGAGGAATATGGCAACCAGCACTGAACATCTTTCTTATCAGCAGTTGTATGGTTGGGAAAGCACCTAATTATTAATTTTGACAGATGATATTGCCCTTAAGACTTCCTTTATAGTTACATGCTTGTCTGAGCTCTGGATCTGTACTGCAGAGATATTCAGTGGAGAAGAGTGGGTCTCAGGAGTTGTTAGTAGACCCGCAATTTTAGAAGGAGCTGTTAAGGGGGAAAGAAAAAAGCAGAGAGCGTATTCAGTCCCTAAAATGAGGGACTTCAGAGCTGTCTGTGTGACAACAAGAATAAGAACTTCAGCATCATGTCCCATTTAGGACATAGCAAGAGATCAGAGAGAGCAAATGTGGCAGGCTGCAGGATGGTGGGAGGAGAAATGCTACGAGTCACGCACTGCACAGTATCCCTCGTGGCTTTGCCTAGGGCAAGGGAAGAAACCAACTGCTAGACCAGACTGGTGGTAGGAGAGACCAAAGTGGGAGACATTCCCAGACAAAAACTGCAAGCAGAAAGTCACCGTGTGGGAGCTGAGTAGGCAGACACACCAACCAGGAGAAATAGGAAGTCCCTTTGAAGTTATTACTTCAAACAAGCTGCCAATGCAAATTGGAGATGCCACTTGCAACAAAAAGTCCTAGAAGAAGCAGGTGTCCAAAAAGTGCTGGACCAGCATTTCTCTCACAGCATCCCTAGGCAGAAGCAAAGGTTAGCCAGGGCCTGTGAACAGCACCCAGTTTTGCTCCTCCAGAGGAGAAAACACTGCTCCTGGGTAGATTAACCCGACAAACTCTTCTTATGCTGGTTTTCTGCAGGGTGATACACCAGTTGTAGGTCACCGAGATCAAAGGGCCTGTCGTTTCATGATGCAAAGTGCTGACTGTTCACACATGTAGCAGAAATCCTGGCACAGTAACTGGGACTCACTGGCTCTCATATCACGTGTCCATGCCACTGGACCATCAGGAGTTGCCTTTCTGCTTTTTAGCAGTTCCTTTCTTGCCCTTCCCCACTTTCCATGCTCTTAGGTCGCACCTAAGAGCCTTGATCATGCGTTGTACTTTAGATGACAAGATGGGTTACTGGCTTGGGTGAGGAGGTGCTTCCATGGCACTGGGTGGCACAGGTCAGGTCCAGCTGATAGGGCCCTTGGAGGATCCCTGCTGTGCCCTCTCCTCTCGGGAAAGGCAGACAGCAGCTGCTGGGAGACAGGTTTCCTCTTCTCTGGGGGTTTGTTCTCCACATAACAGGTCTAGATGACCATTCCCTCTGCCCAGGGAAGGCTTTATCCCACGATGCACATTTAAATGCCATCTACCATCAACACCTTGGACTGAAATAAGAGAAGGTCTGGGGATTTTGACCCTGACTTGGGAGAGATGGAAGGGCCTATCTTCTGCTCAGAGCAGAAAAAAAAACCACAAACTGCTTCTTTTTTTTGTTTGTTTGCATTTCACCACCTGTGGTGAGCGCCAGACAAGCAGAGCTGTGATTGTGCCCTGAAGGGGAGAGGACAGCTATCCTCTGGCGGAACGGTGCAGGAGCTAGGAAGGAGAGCTGCAGAGATGAAAGCAGCCTTGGCAAAGCAGGCACGATGTGTCCTTGAGTGGGCAGCACCTTCAAGGACAGCCCTGGAGCCAGGCCAGGAGGCACCAGCAGCCTCTGCTGAGTCTGTCTTGGCTCTAAAAAGGACTTGAGAAGGGTAGGGTGGAGGGCACCTCCTGCCATCTCCTCAGCAACTGCCTCTGCAGCTCGTCTTCATGGACATCCTGGGGAGCCATGTGGAGACCTGCGGTGTAGCACCATGACTGATATCTGCCCCACCTATTTTAAAGGTGTGTGTTGGGAAACAGCACCATGTCCATGTCATGTTTACTGGATGAGTTCTGCCTTGCTTGGTTGCTGTTTTGCTGTAGGTTTCCTTCAGTAGCTCTGGTGCTTGTCCTCCCTGCAGTAGAAAGCTGAGATGGAGTGAGAGGGAGACTAAGGCAGTGTGTGGGCTCAGACTACTAGCAGCTGCAGGCCTCCATTGTGGGCAAATTGCAGGAAATAATGGTTTAACGCCTTCCATCCGAAATTTGGGAGCAAGCAGCTTTCAGGGATTTTGCACAAAGCAGCCTGGCAGGGTATCCTCCATGCCATGGCTCTTCAGCTTCTCAGGGGTGAGCAAACGTGCAGCAGGACAACACCAGTGGCCTTGGCTCTGTCTGATCTGCCATTTCTTCCAGCCCTCCACCACCTGCTCCCTCTTATCTTTTTTTTTTATCTTTTTTTTAAAATGCACCCACAAATCGCATGTAGGATTTTAGCAGGGAAACTGGATAATGGTAAGGAAGCAGGGATCAAATTCAGTGTGGGCACCGAACAGCGACAAACAGGTTCCTCGATCATCCAGCAGTTTCCTGGGCACCACATGAAGGCGTCCTCATGCTGGCTGACATCGCTAGTTAGGAGCCAGTCCAGGCAGAGGGAGGCAGAGCAAGCAAAATCAGGAGAGGTGAGTGCCCCCATGATGACCCAAAAGGGCCTGCGGTGGAGGACTGTCCCCAGCTGTTCCTGGAGGGTGCGTACCCTTCTCGCCTGCTATGTGTTTGGACCAGGAGAGCCCGGAGCCCTGGTGTGCCACAGCTTCTGTGTGAGCTGCAGGCGTGGATCCAGGCACTGTTGAAGACAGAGTGGAAATGAAGAGTCGCCCCAGGGTGCAAACAGTGCTCCAGCAGGAACGCGCTGGTTTTTGACCGGCTGCTCCTGGGAGCTGTGGCTGGTGGGAAAGTGAGCATTCTTGAGGGGTGGCCCCTCATGGTCGCTGTAAGGCTAGGGATGCTGAGTATCATCTGTGGCACGGGCCTGTCCTGTACCCAGTGCCCGACCTGGCAATGCCCACGCAAAATGCTTTGCGTCCCAGCTGAGCTGGGTCAGCTCTGGGTCCTCCAACATTGCATGGACAAGCTGCTGCAGAATTGCAACTGTACTTGCACCTCTAGATGTAACTCTGCCTATGGCATTTATGATGCATATGACAAGAGGTGGAAAGCTGAAGCCTTTCTAGGGGTTGTGCTGGGCTTTCTTTGGTCTTGCTTGCCCCCCTCTCCAAACCCACTGCTGCAGCCACTGATCGTTTCACAGGCAGCAGAAGAGTGAAGGCAGCTTTGGTTGGTGTTGGAAGTAAGAGGCTGATGCAGAAGGCACTCCAGAAAGCTTCAAATCTTGGTTACTCTCTTTGTTGATACAGAATTTCTGGATTTTTAACAACATAGGATGGTTTACAGCCGAAAAACCTACTGTGGGCATGTTGAGGAGTAGAGAGGACCGAGGAAGATAAAGGTGACAACATTTTTCAGGAAGTGTAGGAACATTTTATTTCATGTGCTACACCCTGTTTTAAATAAAATGCCTGTTCAAAGGCCAAGTTTTATTCTTTGCTTCTGTGAGGGGGTGATGACTTCGGGGCACTTTCAGCTTTTATTTTTTAGGTTTTCTTTGGTTCAGGTTTTTTTTCTTCCATTAAAGATATAAAGGGTGAGAGGGCGTATGTTCCTGCTGAACCCAGCTTGTGTTTTTAAAGGGTAAATGGGGAGATCTGTGAGCAGGTCTGCACTAGAGGCCAGGGTATAAATGCAATTAAGGTGTGAGAAGGGATAGCACCCTTGATGGCCCATACAGAACCTCTCATGTAATAAATGGAAGCCGAAGACATCCTGGATCCTCTCTTCCAGGTCGCTGCTCAGCCAGGCAAAAGGCAAAGCAACACACTCTGGTTCCAACAGGCAAACAAGGCACAGCTCGGTCCCGCTCCTCCCTCCCTCTGGAGCAGCTGAGGTGTGGTAGCTAGAAAGCCAAGCTGCAGCGCACGCTTTCTGGGAGGCAGAGGGGTGGGAATTTAGGGAAAAGAGCCCCTTACGGACAATGTGTTGCTGATACCAGCAGTGCAAGGCCTATTTTTAATGATGTGGGAATGGAGGGTGCTTTCAGCATTAGATGGCTTTAGTAATACATAATTAATATAAGTGCATTTCCGTTGTCCGCCCAGAGGGTAGGAAGGCCCCAGCTAACTTCTGAAGCTGTAAAAAGAGAAAGGAAAGGTTGAATGGATCGTAATGTATTCAATCAGTGGAAATTAGGTAGAAGCAAAAGGAAAGGTGCCGAGAGCAATTTATTCTGGTGAAAACTGTGTGGTTGGACTCTGTTTCCAAAGCTGGTTGTGCTTCATGGTGCAGCAGAAGAAGCCTGTACGTGCTGGTCTGAACCTTCCTGCCGCTGGATTTGGTCTTCTGCCCGTGAGAGAATTTTGTGCCTGCTACGACCCTGGGCCTGATTCATCCTCCCTCTTAAAAAACCCAAGGGGTTGTTCTCTGAAATTATTCCAAGTTTTAAAGAAATCCCCAATGGTTCCTGCTAATGTGGAGTGGGGGAATTTCCTTGAGACACATTCCCATCCTCCCTTATAAATGAAATTATTGCAATGCATCACAAGGCAGGGGAAAGCCCGGCGTCCTTCAGAACGCAATGAAACCATGGAAGGGCGAATAAACTTTTTTGCACTGGCAGATTGGCCGCAAAACAGGAATTTGTCCCTGGGAGTGACTTCCCGAAGTCCTCTTTATTATGTTGTAAAACTGCAAGTGCGCCCGTACTGTAAAACCCTGCTAAGCAAACAGCAGAGTTCTTGCCCTGAAAAGCTTGCAGCCGAAGGCACGAGTGGAGGACAATGTGCTACAAGGCAGAGCAAACACGGCGGCGGCTTCATCTTTAAGAGGACAAAAAAAAAATAAATTAAAGAAGGTTTAAGTGTCATGGGAGAAATGAAAAAAATGTGGGAAAGGGGTGGGGGGGGCGGAAATAGACAGTGCACGGGTGGTGCTGGATGTGCGAGGGAAGAGGAAAGGGAAGCGAGACCAAAGGGAGGGTTTATGTTTGA
>VZZY01013921.1:203955-248872 GCA_013400335.1 Eurystomus gularis | reverse complement strand
GCACAAGTGCTCCCGGTGTCCCGGTTTACATGGAGCAGAAACTGGCTTTTGTTCCTAAAGAGCTGGATTCTGACGAGGCACAAACAAAAGAGTAAAGAGGACAAAGAGTAGAGCCCGAAATTGAGGAGTGACCTTCAGTGAGGCCCAACCCGCCCTGGTGTCTGCCGAGGGATGGACGTTNGATGGACGTTGTGTGCAAAATGCGAGGTTAAAAAGGCGGAATTCTGTTGGACGTGACTGCTGTCAAGGTAACGTGACTTGGTTTGTGGCTGAGCTGCGAGATCAGGGTCATTTTGTATATAATATACAACATATATATACACGCACACTTTCCAAATCGTATTGGTGGTGGACTTGAATTTAGATGGACTTTGGTGGCAGTTGGGTTGTAGTGTATTGACCCGTGAATCATCTAACCTCTGCCGTGTTTCTTGGTTTGGGGTCTTTCTTCCCTCTTGGGACTCTGGTGTGATGCTACATCGACGCAGGAGAAATGGAGCTGGTGTTATGTCAGAAAAGTTGAAATAGTTTGCAGAGTTTGTGGGGGGTTTTTTTTGTTTTTTTTTTTCTTGTCTCGGCAGGTGCCAACTTACATTTCCCAAGCTCTGCAGAAGGTAGTTGGACACACCAACTCTGAACTGAAAGCTGAGTAGTAGCAATTAACACGGCACAGAGCTTGAGGTAATGAACTTAGGCGAGTGCCAGGGTATGTGATTTCTGAGCTTGGCCGTGTGCTGCTGCAGCAGTTCCCCTTCTGCCGGGGGCTCACATGTGTCCACCTGTGTGACTTGAGTTTTGCAGAAACAAGGAGGAGGTGTGTTAATTCTCACTTTGTGTGTTCGAATTGCCTAAAATACATAGAGGACTTTTCCATGCTCTTAGTCTTTTTAATTTTTTCTTTTTTTTTTTTTTTTCAAATGCACCCATGAACTGAGTGGTGCCGCTGTACTTGGTGTTTACACTTGCAGAGCATGGTGGAGATGCTGCATTGGCTCTAGTTGTGGTGCTGCCTTGGGGAGCAAGGGGCTGGAGGGAGCTGGAGATGCTGATCCTTTGTTGCTTCAGGTGTGTGGCCCTGAGTGCTCTTGGAAACCTTGCTGGAGTAAAACTCGGTCGATATCTTTGTTGGCAGTGTCTTGACCAGAGGATGAAGTTTTCACCCTCTTTGGGTGCTGCTGCTGAGGCTGCGCTGAAGGAGCTCTGCAGGGATTGCTCAGCCTAGAAGTACAATTAGGTTTTTTTTTTAATCCAAAAGGAACACCAGCCAAGGAGCGTGCTGCTTCAATAGCTCCAACCACCGCAGTTTTTCTGCTTGAGGAGCCTTCCCGTGTCCTCTGGGGAGCTCGGGATGGAAGGCACCAGCATTGCCAGCAACTCAGTGTCAGGATGTGCCACTCCAGTAAGTAATGGAGCAGATACAGAGTTGTGTAATGGTCCTATCAAGCGAGAAAAAGGACTACCTGGCAAGCAAGTGTATTGCGTGAGAAAGAAGACAGACACTTAGGGGCATGTCAAACTGATTTTTACCGTCTTTATGGCTCTGCCTACTCAGTATAGTAGACTTGAAAACCTTACACATTAAGCAAAGGCAAACTTTTGGTAAACAAGATAGTTTGGCACCTGAAGATGCTGTGTGTGGATTTAGTTTAAGCTGGTGGGAAAGTGATGCCATTCTTGTGTGGAAATGTTGGGTCCCATAAGAAAAGCTGAAGTTCTTATGCTAGAAGTTTCACTGGGGTTGTTGCTCCTTGACTACTTGTTGGGGTTAAAAGGAGCTAGTACTCATGAGAGGAAATACCCTGGACATTCAGAAGACTTTTTCCAAATGCAGGTTCACATTACCTTATCAGAACGATCCGGACAGCAGGATTATAGCCGGTGGGGTGACAGAAAGCAGGGTGTTGGGAGCAGTGATGGTGTGCCCACAGCCACCGCTGCTGTGCATCCTTGCCTTCAATGGGGTGGTCTTACTGCACTTCCCCGGTGCAAAACGAGCTGTGTGAAATTCAGCTTTCCTTTCCTGGCTGTAAGTCAATGAAAAGCAGCCTTTAGTCCCCCTAAGTAAAGGCAGTCAGGAGTATGGATGCATGTCTACTACCTTTTACCACCAGTGTAAATTCTATCTGGTTTATTCCTTTTAGCTCCTTGAGTTTTCTTCTTCTGGCTGTTGCTGTTCCTCCCCGTCCCGTTCATGAGGTGCATTGTGTGTAGGCTTGCATATAGGTTGTCACTGCGTTGTTTGGAACTTTTTTGAGGGAGGTAGAGGCAGTGAACACCTCATCCTAGCGCGTGTGCCTTGCTGCTTGACAACTGAAATGGTGTTGGGCAACTTCCTGCACCAAGATGCTGCTGTCAGCAGCACTCGGTGACTCACGTCAGCACGTAGCTTCGTCTCTCAACAAGTGTGTGCTTGCAGGAAGCAAGCTCCATCCACATCCCAGTGCAGCAACAGAGGGTCGCGTCGGCTCAGATGTGTGTTGTGTGTCTCTTCCTAGGTCCAGCAGCTTCCTTGGCTCCCAGAGAAGACACCCACAAGTAAAATGAGAAAACTGGAGATGCTGCTTCGCTTTTTTTCTGACTGGACCTTTGTGTGTGATACATGTTTATTTGTTCCCTGTCATATTACATATGGCTTCTGACTTAGTGCACACTGCGTGATGGTGAACTCTCCATCTCGTCCTCGCCATGCTGGGTAAAAACACACAGAGATGCCCTGGAGTACGTTCAAAATACAATTTAAGTCAGCAAGTGGGAGACAGCTCGCCCATGCTTCGATAATAAATTAGGTGGTATGGAAGAAGTGCTGTCCGTTACCAGCCAGCATCTTCATGACCCATGGTACTCTGCCTCCCCAACCATAAAATGTTGTGGCTGCAGAAGCACAAGGCTTGGGTCACACTCGTTTTTGGAGGGCACTTCTGGGTGCTCCTCAGTGTCAAGTGCCCAGAGGTCTGTGTGGTCGGCAACTGGGAAGACTAGCTGTTGTGCCCGAGGTAGAAATACCTGTGCTACCAAATGGTTGCTCCCATACCAGGACCATTTTAAGAGCAGCCTGGAATTTGTGCAGATAAGATTTATACCAAAATCCAATGATGTGGATTTTGACTTTATTTTTTTTCTAGTGTGTTCAATTTTTTTCTGTTATATACAAACTGGACTCAGAGCTCCCTCCTTTTTCCTCAAAGGTTGGGGTGTATTAGAGACTGCATTAAATGGGGTACTCCTGCTGCAGGAATCACCCCTCACCCCTGCTCTTCCGCACCCTCTGTAAAGATTAGAGTATAAGTTGGGTGTATTTTCCCTCAGTTCCTGCTGGCAGAAAATCCTAATACAATTTACTCGTGTCAGTGGTACCTGTGTACACTGGCTGCCTTGCAGGGTGGCAGTTGTGGTCTAAGGTAGCTGAACTTGCTAATGGGGTGGGTTCAAAATGCAGGGCTGGGCTGAGACTGGCAGTGTCTCCAGCTGGTCTCTGCATTACAGCAGCAGACCCGCACACCTCAGTGTGCCTTTGAATCGCATCATTGAGTACCTTCAGCTGTATCGGCGTGACCACGCTTTCCATCCGTGAAGTGCTGGATGGGTGGTATGTGGGTGATACCTCTCAATGCTTGTGTGATTTTGCTTCTGCATCTGGGTGCCCCACCAGCGTGCATTGTACGAATTGCCATCACATTCGGATTGTGGACTTCATAATGTGTAACTGGATGTGTTCCCAAAGCCCATCTCCTGGAAGAGCTTATCTTGATACCACACTCAGGCTTTATTTCTTCTCTCAGATTATTTTCAGAGCATTCCTATCTTGCAGTTTGTAGCTGCTTTTAGTTTTCCCGGTTCACGTGCAGTCCCCTGCTTGCTTCCTTTTTACCACTCTCACTGGATTGCATTATGCTTAAATTTGGGTCAAGTATGTGGTCACCTAAAAGCTAATTACTGGATGTGGAGAGAGCTCAGAGACTGGAAAACTTGCACAAAGAGCTGAGTGAGTGGGAGCAGGGAAGCTTGGTGCCAAGGAGCAGCAGCAGTCACTCATTCATCATCCTCTGGTCTGTGAGGACCATCACCACACTGGTTATCAGCCAGTTTGGCTTAGGGATGTTGAGTAGTCAAAAGTATGAGCTGGTGTGCTTTTGACTGTTCCGTGTGAGAATTGTCAGATGGGATCTTGTACTTTGATGGTCTAGTTTTGCTAGCAGAAGAAAGGCAGCAAAGAAAGGCTGCCTGTCTTCTGTGTTTAGAGAAACTTCTCTCTTCTGTAGCCTTCCATCTGAAGGTGTACCTCAGCATACAGACCTAGTATGATTAAACTGGACTGTTTTTCTATACGAAAAGCCTGCTTGTCCCAGTTGTTCCAATGTGGGGTCACCATATAGAAGAAAAGATAATTTTATGCCACAACCATTATGAGCAGAGAGATCATCCTGATATAAAGTAATTTTGAAACAGAATGCCAAGTTCCACAGCAGCGGAGTAAAATCAGGAGCAAGTTGGCCAGGGAGGTGAGCATGGTGAAGAGTGTTGCTTTGCTGTGCCCAGGGCTCTGGAGGAAAACTTGCATTTCAGGAGCAGGAGCTGGGAAACAGCAATTGGTGAAAGCTTCATGATCGCAATATTGTACTGGTAATGTGGTGGTGGCTTTGTGTTACAGCTCTGATGATGCTTTCAAATTAAGTCTTGCAGAAGGGTCACTTGGGGCAAAGCTTCAAATTGTTGGTTTTCAGCTGCAAATCATGAGTTCTGGTACTTTAGGGCTGAAGAAGGCAGAAAAGCTGGATGGAAAAGACAGCATGTTTCCTAGTGTTGGTAAATTGGTACTGACACCAGCTGAAATGTAGCTATAGTCACTTCTATTGCAAGAGGATGGTGGAGAAACATGTGGAAGGGTTACCCTGGAAAGGGAATTAGCATCAGAATTGTTTTGCCAGGCATTTGCTCAAAGGGCTCACTTGTGAACATATCAATGACTTACATTTTTTTTTTGCATTTTAGTCCATTTAGGAAGCAATGTACTGAATTTAAGGAACATGACTTGAAGGCATCTTTTGAAAAGCTACCATTGGCAGTAAAGCATTTTTCTTAAAAGCACTTCTCCCCCCTCCCCCTGCCTTTCTGTGACACCAAGGATTTTTCTTAATAGTTTAGATTTCACTGCTAGTTTGTTGGGTTTTTTCCGCACTTCCTAATTTCTCTGTTAGACTGTTTCATGTGCATGTTTTAAATCCGAGGCACAGGGAACCGTGTCCAGCAGTGACTGCAGCCTTTGGAAAGGCTTCACAATTGCAAAGTCTCTGCAGGCAGCGCTGGAATAAATGGCCCAGGGTCTGGGAATGTCTGAGCTCATGTGTCATTCTCATTTCAGATACTTATTTTGATCACAAGCCCGCTTGTCTGTGTGTATATGTGTACTTAAAAAAAAAAAACAAAAAAAACAAAAACAAAACTTTTTTCACACAAGTTAGATCTCAGGTGAAATCACTTTCTCTCTCACTCCCTGCCCTTCACTTGGGTGAAGGTTTAATCCGTTCCCTCTTTCAATTTTGCAGCATTTCTTAACATTGGCCCTTTTCAGCAGTAATTCAGCAAACACCCAGAAAACCTCTCCTCTCCTTTGAGCCCACCGATGCCAAGGTTCAGAAGAAACCCTTGAGCTTATGGCTTGCCTGGGCCTTCGGTTGAGTTTTTCGCTGTGGTTTGTATTCAGGCTGGCTTCGAGAAGCCGATAACCGCCTTTCTTAGTGGGCTTTGAAAGCGTTATTTTTCATGTTCCCGCCGTTTGGCGAGGCAAGAGGAGGAGGACATCTCTGGGTGCCTCTTGTGGCGGGGCGAAGGGGGTGCAGCTCCCCGCTCCTCTCCTCTGCAGACCTGTGGCCGAGGGGCGGTTTTGTCCTCGGGAGACCGTAATGCCTTCAGTTGTCTTGGATACGTGACATCACGTAGCGTTGTAATCGAACATCGGCCTTTGGGAGGGCTTGCAGCCGACCTCCTGCCCGCCAGACTGCCCGGTGGGCTGGGCAGGGAGGGAGCAGGGCAGGCCGAGACAAAGGGGAGGGTTACACTGATGTGGGGGAAATGGTCGTGCTTTTAATGTTGCCGGTTGAGCAGATGCGGTGCTGCTTATTGATGGGTTTTCACTGGTTGCACCAAGATGATTTATTTTTTTTTCCAGTCGCTCTTTGCTCTAACATGCAAAAACTTTGTAGCTGGTCCTGTGCGGGCTTGGAAGTTTTATCCCAAACTTGTGTAGGTGAGCAGTGACAGTCATATATTTGTGTAATTCTTGGGCCGTTGCCACAATGCAATATCTCCATGGATGTATGTAAGTCAGGACAAGCCCTGGTGTCGATACGCTTCCAGAAAATGCAAGAGAATGAAAAAAATCCATAGAAGAGTTCGCTACTAGTAGTGTTGCTTGCATGCAAAAGCACGTACCCATCTTTTAAAATGCTCTCACAGAGCCTGTTTCTGTTAGGACAAAAGTTGCGGATGCAATCCGCAGATGCCCTGGCTCTATAACTAAGGCTGCACATCCTGAGCACCTTGCAGAGCTGCTCTCATTAACATAGGTGTGATACGGCTAAAAATCTCTTGTCCTGGATTAAAATAATGTTCTACACCTCAGACTCAGACAGTACATGGTAAGATTTATTTTTTATATCTGTAAAGAAGTTACTGTGCTGTGAGCTGGTTCCAGGTCTTCCCACTACTAGCAGAGGTGACCTAGTTGCTCAGCTGGTGCTAGAGAAATAAATAGGTGCTTTTAGTTGTGGGAAAGGTTGTCCTAACCTGAGGCACTGATGTTGTGCAGATGCCAAATGGCACCTTTCATCTGACTGCTGGAGAGTAAAGAAGGGTCAGGTAGCAGCAGCAGCTCTGCTCATGTGCTACAAGGCTGTGGCCTCTTTTAACAAAAAGGCTGAATTCTTTCTTGCCAGGTTGGTGCATCCAGGCATGGTGGCCATAATACTAAAATGTTGCCTGTTTGCTTTTACCTGCAATGCTGCGGGTTTTGGACAAGGTCACCTTTGGTCAAATGGAGGTATCTGCTATGCCTTTGTCCCTCGGACCTGGATTCTGCTGGAGCTGAGACTTCAAGAAGGGCTGCTGCAAAAAAGCATGCTTCCCTGTTTGCGTGAGGATACACCCAAGCGGACTTCCAGTTTTGTTAAACAGTTGGCCTAGGTTAAAGCAGCTTTGTCTTCATAAAATGTTCACACATCAAAGCATTCACTTCTGTGGCAGAACACAGTGGTGCTCAAGGTCTTCCACCAAAATGAAGTCATAGCTGGGGATATATGGACAGGTGTGCAAACCTGGTTTAACCGCAGATGTGCTCTGCTGGGCCTAGGACCATGGATTCCTCATAACCTTTCCCAAACTTAGCTCTTCAGTGAGTTTGAAAGAAGATTGCAAAAAGTACTACCTTGTCTTGCAATGTTGAATCTCCTCCAATCTCTTAGGGCTTCTCTGAACCTGACTTCTACCTGAATACATCTGCAGCCTTAATCAGCTCCTTTGGACCCTGGCTGTGCTGTTCAGGTCACGAGTGGCTTGGAATAGCAGGACTTCACTGGGGTTTGGGTGCCGGAATGGCATTTATTAGCAGGGAGGTCCTCTCCTGGCTTTCATAGGTGCTTTTGAGTGATGCCAGAAAATCAGGAGACTGCAGGAAAGAATGTCTTCTCTCTCGCCTCTTTTCTGATGCACCCTAACTTTTGTTTGAGCAACCTCAGCTGACTTTGCAGCCTTTTAATCATATTACTCTAGAATCATAGTTCTCTGTCTATAATTACCACATAAAACAATGTGCACCTCCACTGCAATACTCTATATTTGAGGAGTAGATGTTTGGGTTGGCTTTTCTTTTGAAGGTGCTTCCAGGAGATTGATGCTTGCGTTTGTCAGGGTTTGGATGTCTGGTGCTCCACTTTCACTTGCAGGTATTAATACTAATTAACAGCAGTGTGCTGTGTTACTATGTACATATTGGTAGGGCAAAGCACCTAGGACAAAGTGTAAACTGTTGCACATTTTTCAGAGGTGTGCTTAAAGCACTTTATTTCTGCATTTACATGGCTGGAGGTGGCCTTCTGGCTCTGCTTTTGGGGTTGGGAATTGCAGTGAGTCCCTGGGCATTCAACCTGCCAGCCAGAGAGGTCAGTTAAATGGTTGCCATCTGGCATCCTCATTTGGTTAAGGAATGGCTCTGGGAGAGCTGGAGGAGAGGGACAGGGAGCATTTCTCAGCAGCTGAGCAGGTGCATGTCATTTGGAGATGGTTTTCTTGCAAGGCTTTTGCTGCTCCTGGAGTAGCTGAAGAGGCAGGGAAGGTGGCAGAAAGGGAATAAAGGAGTGGAAGATAAATTTTACTAAGTGACCTTGCAAGGCTTGTGTGCTCTCAACCCCTTTTCCCCTCCCCCCTGTTTCACATCAGAGCTTCTAATTCAGCTTGGGTGAGAGCACTGTGGAGAGGAAGGTTAGAGGTGGCCACCTCTAACCTTATTTGCATCAGCCTTTCCAGCTGTTATCAGTGAGAAACGTTAGGAAGAAATCTGAAGGTCCAAGTACATACATTTTTATCGTGATGTCTGTGTTGGAGAGCTTCTTCCGTGCTCTCCTCAGGGTCTGCTCTCCTTGCTCTTACTGTGGATTTCCTGCTGAGTCATCCCTGTCCACAAGCCCCTGATAGCTTATAGCAGAGGTGGCTGTGGTGAATCACAAGACCCTTATGTGTGCTACATTAAATAATATGTTAAACCCTGAATATTGGAAGCGGTAATGTTGAAAACGATAGCTTGGAAGCTGTGTTCTCACAGTCCCATCTGGTTATGGCCAAACAGAACACACATGGAGAAAAACAAATTATGAATTTCAGATGTCATTAAGGGTCTACATGAATCAAGAGGAGCTCTGGAAAGCATGCGTGAATTAAGCTGACCACTTTTGTGCCATCAGATATGTGGCACTGCTGCCCCTCCCCACCAGGCTGCTACAGGCAGAAAGCAATGCTGTCTCAGCTGAGTAGTTAGAGATGGTCCTATGGGCCCCATGGTGCTTGAGAGGTGAGGAGGTCCTGTGGCCCACATGGCCCTTGGGTGCTTGAGAGGTGAGGAGGTCCTATGGTCCACATGGCCCGTTGGTGCTTGAGAGGTGAGGAGGTCCTGTGGCCCACATGGCCCTTGGGTGCTTGAGAGGTGAGGGGGTCCTATGGTCCACATGGCCTGTTGGTGCTTGAGAGGTGAGGAGGTCCTGTGGTCCTGGTGGCTCTGTAGTGTTTGGGAGGTGACACAGGCATTAACATAAGTGTTAATGAGCCCTTTTGTGGGGTACACCTTCAAAGCTGCCATGGCTGATTTTTTTTTCTAGGGGAAGGGTGAGCTTTTAATGGCTTTTGCAGTAGGAAGGATGCTTGTTGGTTCCTTCTTCAGACTAATGCGGCAGCAGGCCAGAGTAAACTGGACAGAATTAGAGGTTTTGGTATTTGAACATCAGGCGAAGCAAGGGTAGGTTAGGCTGTAGCATGTTATGTCGCTGGGGTTGAAGCGATGCTGTCTAGGAACTGTAGCTGTCTCCAGAAAGGCAGTGTGAAAATTATCGGTTGATAGTTGTCCTGGTTTGAGCTAGAATGGAACCAGTTCTTTGTTCAGTCATTTTATTTCTCATCTAAGTCTCTTCTAAGTGACTGTGCTTTCTGAAGTTAATGGCATATTTGTGCAGACAGTGTCTGCTTCTAGCAGTGATAGCGCTTGATGTTTACAGTTACTGCCAAGGGTTGGTGTGTACAGAAGGGCTATCGCTTATACTTGCTCCTGCAGAAACCAAGGTCACTGCTAAATCTTGTGTGCCATGTTGGAGTGCTGTAAGTAAAAGGGTTGTAAGTAAATAAAAAGATGGCACCTGTGGGAAGGGGTGGACAGGACAGGTGACCCAAACCTGACCAACAAAATAGTCCATTCCCTGTACCTCATGCTCAGTGTAAAGCTGAGGGATCACAAGGGTCCAGCTGTCTTCTTCTATGGCTGGCATTTGAGGAGGACTTTGTCTGTTCCTCTGCTTTTAATCCCAAGACATGTGCTCCTGAATCCAGTTCCTGAATCCTGTTCCTGTCTGCTGCTGAGCCCAGCCTGGGACTTCCCCAGTGTCTGCCCTGAAGTGTCAGTGGTGACGTGATCATAATCAGGGGAGTTCAGTACTGGCTCTGTATCTATTTGTATATACTTCATTATTTTTGTTATTAATATTTTTGTTTGTTTGTTTTATTGTTACTGTTTCATTAGAGCTGTTTTACGTTGTTTTTTTCCCAACCTGTAAGTATCCCTTATTCTCTTCCCCTTCTGGGAAGGCAGACGGGCTAATAGAGAGCATCTGTCATTCATTTAGTGGCCGGCCCAGCCTTAATCCTTGACAGTGGTCCCTTATGTTACCAGTCTCGTTACTGCCATCACAGTGGAGTTAAGTATGACTTCATTAATCACTTCTCCTGTTGCATACTCTGCTGTTTCTGTATTTAAATTGTCCTTGATGCAGCTTTTAGTTTAGACTGCTGGAGAACACCCTTTGAAAACTGCAATAGTTATGGAACTGTGATTTTTTTTTTTTTCTTCTTATTTTTGAGATTATAATAGCCTAATACTGATCTTTATAGCTTTCTGCAAAAAGGATTTTAATTTCTGCTGATATGTTCATGTAGAAGATGTGTGAAGTGGTGAACTAGGCACTAAGAACATAATAAGACATGTGGATTTTTGTAATGCATCTACCAAGAGAAATGTGGCACTAGCCTATTAGGTATATTGCTTGCAAATTGTTTTTTTTTTTAAAGTAGGGCATTAATTATTCTAATGATACTCTGCGAAGACATAATAGCATGCAAACAAATAGCGTGACACCACAAAGCCTACCTGATTTTAAGTGCCAGTTTAATAAGTTAATATGTTTTCCTTCCCTTTATATTTTTGAGAAGACTGTGAGTGTGCCCAGGTCATATTTGTGTTGTAGAACAGATTTTATTGCCCCTTTTCACCAAAGGAATAAATATAGTAACCTAAAAATTTCATGTATGTGTGTGCATGTGCATGTCCTCGATCTCGTGTGCTGACTGAAGATTTGCAAAGGGACATTTTGTGCAACATGAACCGAGTGCTAAAATTACTAATACACGGCTGAGAGGTGTAAGCTAGTACGTAGCTGGCTAAAGAGGTGCTGAACAAGGAGGTAAAGTTACTCGTTATAAGGAAAACAGTGCAGCTCACATTGCCGCAGAATTGGTGTTTGTCTCACTATGAATTTTATCACTAGCTCTTTGTTTATTTTTTAGTTTAAGAAAGGACTGAAAAACTGACATAAGCATATGTATATATTGCTGTGTTTAAAGCCAGCAATCACTGACTGCCAATATAAATCTGCTCTGATGGCTTGGGGGAGAAGTAAATTGTAGGGAGAGCAAAGCTATTTTTGACCAGCTATTTGAGTAGTTTGCTTCACTCTAATTTTTTTTTTTTTTTTTTTTAATGACTGAGCTGGTAGTTAATCATGCCCATCCCTGCACTTAAATAGAAAATTTGGGCATGGTTTCCAGCAGTAGTAAGCAGAGGTGCAGGTCTAAACAGTCTAAACAGCTTTGCAATAGCTGGTGCAAAAGTGTGTGAGCAGATGAAGAGAGGAGAAGAAACTGCTGGTGGAGAACCCAGAGTGTTTTCTGGAGGAGGCACAAACTCTGCACCCCACGCCTGCCTGGCACAGGCAGGGGCTGGCAATGCTCTGGCCCCTGTTGAGGAGGATAAAATGGATATATCCTGTTGCCTTTCGATGCCATACCTCTATTGTGCACGTTGGTCTCCTCCTCCAAAATACAGAGGCTGGGCAAATGGATCTCCAAGTAGGTCAGGCAGCATAATTGCATGGACACGGTGAAGTTTGGAGCCAGCTGGCAGTGTGGTTTTGTAGGTGGGACACCCAGACCATGCACACAAGCTGGCCAGCTCCTTGTCTCCACTTAGTAGGAGAAGATGCAAGTGCGTGAAGTCATGCGTTTACTAAAAAATGTTGTAAGAAAACATCCAGTAACAGCATAGAGCTGTGTGGTGAGATACAGTATGGAAACTGGCCTGGTCTTGCAATTGAGCTCTTGCAGTAGGAGCTGGAGCATGAAAGCAGAATGGTAGCATGTACTGGGACAGGGGTATGTACATCCGAAAAACCAACTGGGCTTTGGGGGTTTTTTGAGGGGGGGGAGGGAGGAGGGGTTGGTTTAGGGTTTTTAATATGAACCTCAGCTTTGCTGGTAAACTCCATCCATAGTTGGACTGTCTTACATTTATAGCAGGCTGGTATACCCCCTATATATAATACATGTGTCTGTATCCATGCATATATATGCGCATATGTGTGTGTCTATATATATATATGACGTGTGTCTATATGTGTGTGTATTTATATGCACACACACCCCACATCTGTAGAGTGGTTTTGTTGGTTTATACTTCTAGTACAGCTGTGTTGGCCAGAGCTGTAGGTACAGTGAAGCTCTAACATGGTCACATCAGCAGGAAAAATCCAGCTGTTGCCATAACATCATTTGCTAGATGACCCCTTTTAAAACTCTGCAAACAAGAAGATGTTTTTTTTTCCCTATTGTTATGCCTCTAAAGCATGGGTAGCCTTGCATTCTGGGTGGCAGTTTTTAATAGAGAGCAATTTTAGGGTTGGTTTTGAGTTGGGTTTGTTGTTTTTTTTTTTTGATGTAGGGGAAAATTCAAAGCAAGTGGTCAGCCATTATTTCTGTGACAGGTCTGAGCTGCCACCTCAGTGGATGGTCCCTTCCCATTCAGAGCTGGTCCCACCACCCTCTGCTCTGCAGGGGAGCCCAGGTTAGAGCAGCAAGTCCTTGCAGGAGGGGAAAAAGAAGGAATTTTGGACCTGGGCAGCTCCATGGGATCCAGCTGATGGACAGATAGGCTGGCCTGATCTTTCCCTGGTAGAAATGGGAAGCAGTACTGGGGAATGACTGTGACTTGTAGGGGGTTGTAAAGACTTCATTTGTGCTGAGACTAGATATTCACTTTACGCTGCTTTAAGTTTTGCAACTTATTTTTTACTTTCTGGGCACCAAAGGCAAACATTTCTAAATAGATTCAATTTACAATATAATGAGTGTAACTAAAGAGCTACTGTGAGAGCTGAATGAATTAAATCCTACCTGTTAAGGTCTATTTCAGATGTTGACATCAAATTAGCTATTATTTCTGTGTCCAGATAGACAGCAAGATAGACACAAGCAGTTTCCAAGTGCTTACAATAAGTTCTGGTTATAAACCGAGCGAAGTTAACACATGCTCACGAGATTACCAAGGGGCTCATGTTGGACCCTGTCTCTCATCAGTGACTATTCTTGCACAGCATGGGGATGGTACAGCCCTGCGTTTGGATTTGGTGGGCTGCCACTGAACGTGATTTTGAAGGTTTGTGTTGATTTCTGACCATCTCCTTTGTTGCAGACCAATAAAGCTAAATGGGTCCAGTCACTGGAATGACTCCAGATAAGAAGGCTGAAACACCGGGAGCAGAAAAAGCTGCAGGACTACGGCACTGTCATGGAATGGGAAGCTTGCCTGATGCAGGCGATGCTGGCAGGCCAAAGGCCACTGTGGTGGACAGAGATTCAGCAGATGATGAGCTCACAAATTTGAACTGGCTGCATGAAAGTACTAACCTTCTTACAAACTTCAGCCTTGGAAGTGAGGGTCTTCCGATTGTTAGCCCCCTATATGACATTGAGGGCGACAGCGTGCCATCCTTCTCACCATCCTGCTACCAGAACCCTGAAAAAAAATCCTCCACTTCCAAACCCCCTTACTCTTTCAGCCTTCTCATTTACATGGCAATCGAGCATTCCCCCAACAAGAGCTTGCCAGTCAAAGAAATCTACAGCTGGATCCTGGAGCGCTTCCCCTACTTCGCCACAGCCCCCACCGGCTGGAAGAACTCTGTCCGACACAACCTCTCCTTGAACAAGTGTTTCCGAAAGGTGGAGAGAAGCCATGGCAAGGTGAGACCTGGCGGGAGGGAGATAGATCAAATTTGAAATTTGGGGGAAATGGAGATGACTCTATTGTTCTTAAGGACTTTGTTTTTTTCTCCCCTCCGAGTCCTCTGCCGCATCACAGGATGACAAAAGTTACTTGGTTTTGTTATTTAGTGCTGACCTGGGTAGAGCTAGCTGTGGTGCCTCCTTTTTAACGCCGGTAATGTGCTGTTGCAAAGGACCCTGTTTCCACTTACAATTTAGTTAGCCTGCAATAGCCAGCCTGAAATCTCAGGCATGTCATAGTATGATTTTGATGAAGCTTCTTAAACCGGTGCTCTCTGTTCTCCAGTGCTGAAAGTGTTCCACCTTCCCTGCTTTTCCAGCATGGCTGTGGCTATGATCGTACTGGCAAGCAGAAGAGCTTGCAGGATGCCAGGCAGCTTCCCTGCTTGGCTAGCACAGGTGTTGCCTGGTTGGGTGCAAGTGTGGTCTTCTGCAAGGCGCCCTTGCTTGCAGGCACGGTGTATGTACATGGCTGAGTGTTTCTCAGTCTAACAGCTGTCTTGAATATTAAACTGACTCTCTTGTGATATTTTACACTTGGCATAGCTCTAGCTTTCCAATAACCATCTTAATTCCTGCATTTAATGTACTGCAGTACATTGCCTTAACCTCTGCCATGAGAGAAGCTTCACTTCTGAAAGTCAAGGATGCTCTTTTCTGTACAAATTCTTTCTTCTTCTGGCTTGCATGATTTTACTAGTGACTTCCTTCCTCCTCCTCCTCCTCTCATTTCCCATCCCATTCCTCAAAGAGCTGGCTCTGACTTAAATAAACCAACAAACCACATGCCAAAAATCAACAAACAAATCCTGAGCCCGTATGCTTGGAGGTCAGCCTAAGCGGTGGCAGGCTTGGTATCAGAAATGCATGCGAGGCCTGGCGTGCCTGACAGCCTCTCACTGTAGATAGAGGTCCTGGAGCTGAGTTGGCTTCAGGAAGGACTGAACGTCACTGCTTCTCAACACCCCAGCTTTATCCATTAACTTGTTAGGGTGGTGTTTTCCCAAGCAGTAGCTTTGCCCTGGAAAAAAATGGCTTTGCTGCTGTGTGGCGTGTCCAGTAACCCCCCCATAGCTGAGTCCTGCCAAGTGTTAAGACAGGCTTTTAATGCCGCTCCAGGTACTGTAATGGAGTCACTGAGATGCTGCAAGCTGTGCCTGTGTGAAGGACGTGGGTCTGAGAAGCAACCACACGCTGCTGCAGATGGCAAAGGTGCCCTTAAAGGACAGGGTGGCTCTGTCCGGGAAGGGAGACACGAGTTTCAGAAGAATTGGGGCAGGAAAGGGAAATCTCCTAAACTGGTGTATGAGTTCCTGCTCTCTGTGGATCTGCCCTTTAAAGTTCATCTGTTTCCAGCCTGGAAACCCCCATGGTTTAGGAGTTACCAGTCAAACCTCCTGTCTTGGCATTTGGGTGGCAGGAGCTTGCGACTGCCTGGTCCTCTGCTTACCCTGGCAACTCCAGTAGTATTGCTAGGCTCAGAGGATAGCTTGCTGCTAGATATGACATCTCTAGTAGGAAAAACAAAATGCAGAATAGCTACCACCGTTACCAGTATGGTGTTGCTGCTGTTCTGTCAAATGCTATGTCAGCATTTTCCCAGGGCTCCAGAGACTGCACAGCTCTCTAATTCTTAAGAACAGAAACTGCCTTTACCACAAAAAAAACACCCCAGAAAAAGCCCCTCCTGAAACTTTGCCGAAGCTTCTCCATTTCCAGCAAACAGTATTTAAATCTTTACCTTCTGTGCTGCTTGAAAAGGACCAGATGAGAGTACTGCTCCAAATTCTTCCTGCAAAATAAGTCCAAGGCACACAGTGGCACACACACACACAGACTCCATGGGAGGTGATCTGGCAGATGATGGAATTCTGCAGACCCCTTCAGATGAGCTCCTCTGGTGTCACTTCTTGGAGCAAGAAGCAGTAGCTTGCAAGCTCATCTTTGTGATCGTGCTACCTGTAACCATAGGCTAGCCGTGCCTCTGGGTGCTTCTCTGAGAAAGCAAGATAATTTTGTATTCTCTTCCATTTTTTCTTTGTTAATGGCATCTTAATTATGTCTCAAAGGGAGCATGTAGCCAGCTTAATTCTATCCCAAGTGCCTCTGGAAGCAGAGGCCCATGGCATGTTGCATCAGAGGAATCAGAATCATAGAATGGTTTGGGTTGGAAAGATCATCAAGCTCTAGCCCCCCTGCCACGGGCAGGGACACCTCCCACTAGACCAGCTTGTTCAAAGCCCCATCCAGCCTGGTCTTGAATGAACACGTCCAGTGTTGGGGCATCTGCAACCTCCCTAGGCAACCTGTTCCAGTGTCTCACCACCCTCATAGTGCAAAACTTCTTCCTAATTTCTAATCTAAATCTACCCTCTTCCAGTTTAAAGCTATTACTGCTTATCACTGCAAGTCCTCGTGAAAAGTCCCTCCCTAGCCTTCTTGTAGGTCCCCTTCAGATTCTGGAAGGCTGCAATAAGGTCTCCCTGGAGCCTTCTCTTCTCCAGGCTGAACAACCCCACTCTCTCCGCGTGTCCTCACAGGAGAGGTGTTCCAGCTCTCGGATCATCTTTGTGGTCCTCTCCTGGACCCACTCCACAGGTCTATGTCCCTCTTGTACTGGCAGCTCCAGAGATGGATACAGTAACTCCAGATGGGGTCTCACCAGAGCAGAGTAGAGGAGCAGAATTGCCTCCCTTGGCCTGCTGGCCACACTTCTTTTGAGGCAGCCCAGGATACAGTTGGCTTTCTGGGCTGCACTGGCACATTGCTAGGCCATGTTGAGCTTCTCATCAACCAGTGTACCCAAACCAGGAGCGTGGTTTATTTTGCAATGTCAGGGTAAGAAGGGTTTTAAAGCCCTTCAAATGAATCTGGACTCTTGTATTGGAAGAGCGTAAACGTCTGACAGGAGGGGAGGGTTTGTGCCCCCGTGTCCGGGGACAGGCTGCTTTCTGACACCTCCCTGGCTATTGCTGCCGTCAGCTGGGAGTCATCACTTGGAGGTCTGACAGCAAAAGTAGGAAGAGTCTGTCCTCATGTTTGCCATAATGCTGATATTTTGATTGGACTGGGAGCACACTTTGAAGTGAATCTTCTGATTTTTCCTCACTTACCCCGTGTGAGCTGGCATTGCAGGGCGGTGTCAGGACATGTGAACTGGTTTTGTTTCAGCTGGTGCTAACTTGGAAGAGGTACAGCAGGAATGTGCTTGCTAGGCCCTAATTACTCCTGGACATTGTCCACCAGACCCTGCTCAAGCAGATCTGAGTAAAACATACAAGACATATCTGGGTGACCAACATATGCAGCACCAACTTTGTCACTCCACAGAGCTGTTTCCACCAAGCTGCACCACGTCCTGCATTTGGGAGTCTAGGACAGCATTCAGCAGAGACAGGGGGAAGGCTGTCCTTGCTTGGATCGCTGAAAAGTGCTCTATGTTATGGTTTCCTTTTAATAAGTCGAAGGGCGCTGAAGGGAAAGTAACTGCCTTACGAGCCAGCAGTGCAGTCAAGAGGGGGAACTTCTCATGCCATGGAAGCGGGATGTATGTCACATCTCTGCTAAAATATTCATTACCCCTTTCTGTATGCACATACTGTGATGCTGCTGTATCTAAGTGGTTTCTCAAGGTTTACCCCTGGTGGTAGATTTACAAGCTGGAATAACCTTTCTTACTAGAGTTGCAGTTGAGCTCGTGTCTGCAGTCATCCAGACAGACTGTGGTTCTCTGGTAATGGTGGTTGGAGCTGAGCTGATGAACAGCAAGGGGATGATGCTGGAGCCAGTCTCTGGAACACTGGCTTGCCTTCCAGTATACCTGCTGTGCTGTGGTCCTCTTTGATTGCCTCCTGGGCTTTCCTTGCTGGAATGGCCATACTTACTGGTCAAACTTCTCTGCTAGCAAGGGAGGGACCATGGCGGGGTAGTGGTAAAGGATAAGGCTGCACCATGGGCAGCATCTTGTTTCCAACCCGTGTTGCTATAATCAAGCCCCAAAATGCTGGGGGCTGGGAACTTAATGCCTTTACAAAATAGCCCCAATGCTTCAAAATGTAGGGATTCCTTTCCTTCCTTTTTTTTGCCCAGATAAAATCCTGCAAGTGAAATTAGAATCGTTAGAAAGATGCAGAAAAGATGGTAGACCAAAAAATAATCTCAGAACGATGTAACTGCCTCGCAGAGTCAAAACAGTCTGGTGGCTGCTTTGTGCTGACTCCTGAGGGATGTTTCCCTAGATGTTAAATAAAAGTTACACCTACATTTCAGCTAGAACATCAACAGTTGCCCTGCAGTTGATGTAAAATAGTAACCTCCAAAGGCAGTTGAGCATTTCAGATTGTCTTAGGCTTGGCCTTTGCTAGGAGAAATGGCAGAGTCTTTTTTTGTTGCTGTGGTTAGAGCGCTGGTTTGTTTTAAAGGGATTTCCAGCTCCAGTTGTGCGTGGCTTTCCCCTAAAGCGTGACACTAACTTCAGAGCTGTGCTGGATTTCCACTGTGTGTCCTCTGCTAAGCAGCAGATGCGAGTGAAACTACGCACAGGAGCAGCCCCATGGGCATCCTCTCTTTTGCTCAGTGTCTGCTTTTAGTACCAATAATGATGGGTGGAAGTGTGGTTTCACATTACACCTAACCCAATGTAGCTACCCAAAGAAGTCACCCTGTTTATTGCCTCTTGCACTGGATCGAGTGTCTATGGCTTCAGGGTGTGCCCTGCTTCAGCTTGCTGTTGTAATACCCACCCCAAATCCTTGTGTTATGTTGTCAGGGCAGCAAAGCTGGTGGCTAGGAAGATGAAAGAGGGAAACTAACCCCATGCTGGCTGCAGGCCCCAGATGAACTGAAATTAGGTGTCAAGTGGAAGTGCTGCTCTAAAGTAGCAGATAAAACAGTGTAGAACAGTGGTTTGCTCATCAAGGGAGTTCCTGTTGAGGGCAACAGCCTCAAAGCTACCAAAGGGAGAACAAAACAAACAAAAAGATGGAGTTGGGCATGGCTGGGATGCTGGGAAAACAGTCCAGGTCTGGGAGAGGTGCAGGAAAGGGATCGAGGTGTTAGTCTGTCTTTGAGAAGATGAATGGAGCCAGTTAGGAGGATACCCCCTTTTAGTAGCTAGTCAGCTAAATCATCCTGCCAGCCAGCATGGTTGTTTAATTAAAAGTAAGCTTCTTGATTGGTGTCTTACAGGCTGTGCACGGTTTTAGAGGCTGTGCATGGTTTTAGCATGGAAACATGAGTATAAGAAAGCTTCAGGTAAAAAACCCCAAAATTCTGAGAGTCACTGCAGCTCAGAGATTTTGGTGAAAGGCAGTGGCTTCAAATAAAATTACGGAGCAGCATCTCTCTTTTCTCAGCTGGAGCTGTCCCTGATTTGATTTTTCACTATTGATAGAAAAGTGTTTCCTCTTCTCAGGAAAAGCCCCATGACTTAAATATGACCACAGACTTAGATGCTTTATGGATCCTTTTCAGTCTCAAGTCATGTAGTATCCATCCATAAAGTGGTATTAATACCCCCTTGATACTGGCAGAAGGAGGAGGCCAGCTGGCCTCTGTGGGCTTGCAGGAGGTGTTCCACAAAGCTTGGGTTTCTGCTTTGAGATTTTTTTACCCCAAAAAGCCTCCAGAAAGATCTTCCCATTCAGATGTAGAGCTGTCCCATCCTTTTGCCATGTGCATGACCATCAGATCAGTGATTATAGAATTGCTTCAACTTTTCCTATTTAATTTTCTTCTTTATGTTGCAAGAACTAGCAGGCTTGAAAAACAGGTTTTTTTCTTTATACCATAAATCTGTGAAGAAACCCCTGAGAGGATCAGGAGGTGCTTTATGTGGCTTAACTTTCAACATAGCAAATTTAACATCAAGAATGACTAGCACAGTAGTGCTTACATTGTTAGATGCATCAGAAATAAGTTAATTAGGTTTTCAGATTTTAAAACAATGGGAAGAACCCATTTTGTAGCTGGGCATCTGGCACGATGCTGTTACAGGATAGTGTAAAGTTTAATGAGTATGTGGCCATACGTAAGCGAAGGAAAAGGTGCTTTGGTTTCTTACTTCGAAACCTGTTAATCAAAAGACGGCTGATCAATTCACTGATGCCTTGCCAGATCCTTAAACTCACAGCTTTATTTACCAAGTGTTAAAATAAAGTTTACAGCTTTCAGTGGACAAACGTGAATGGAAATGGGGCTTTGGAGAAGGGGCTCTGGAGATGCTATCCCAAGCTGCAATAGGGGTGCTTCCACACCATATAACAAGGGTCTTGGGACCATATGCTCAGTTTGGGAGTATCCGCTTTCCATGCAGTTGGAGCTGCCAGAAGCTGATATACGTCATCTGTAGAGCGGTGGATGCCTACGTCATTGCACTGTGCTGCATCTTGGGAATATTAAATTAGGAGTGACTGTAACAGCCTGGATTTTCTAATTTGCAGTTCTTTTTTCTTGCAGGTGAATGGAAAAGGTTCATTATGGTGTGTTGACCCAGAATATAAACCTAATCTTGTCCAAGCACTGAAAAAGCAGCCTTTTCCCTCAGCACTTGCATTTTATACTCCGCCAGCGTCACCACCAAGGTAGGTGAATTTTCTCAGCCAGTTACATTTCTCCACCTAGCAGAGGAAATTTCCACACGGATGTTGATGTGTTGTTACCAGCTGCCACCTGAGAGAAGAATTTGAGTGGGGCTTAGGTGAGACTGGCTAGATGAGGTGGGGCAATGTAATGAGACTGCAGATCTGGGATTCATGTCCAAGTCATCTTTGTAACTGTGGGAGAGTTTAAAAGACGAAGGTTGGGGCCGTGCTAGGTGCTTACTGGTAAGCCTCATTTCTCTGGAGGGCAGGCAGTCCTGGGAATTAGAGCAAAATCTGCCTTGAAGCACAGTTCATCAGAACCAATCTAGGGTGCCTGGTGCTGCTAGTTTGGAAGGAGGTGTGTGTCTTCTCCTGCAAGTCACTTGTCTGAATATTAAATTTATATACTCTATGCTGTTGTCAAAACCAATCAACTTTTCTACAATCTGAAGTGCTTAGAGAGGCTGGCCTAAGAGAGAGTTGTTTTTCTCCAAGACTGTTAAAAGCATTTTGCAGCAGGGAAGGGAAGAAGAACCATTACCATAAACATACTGAGGTGGAGCATGCAAGACTACTGAAATCAGGACTTCCTCATCTGACGCATTTTAAGATTAGGCAATAGATTTTGGAAAATTTGAAGTCAATGCCATGTGTTCTCAGTAGAGGAACAGCAGCTGGGTCAGCCTGTAGAGGTGGTACAGAGAGGAGGAGGACAGAAAACGGAGACGAACTCATTGCTGTTGATGAACTCAGTTCTTAGGTAGGCATGTGGCCGGTTTATCTAGTTCAGCAAAGAATTTGGGTGAGATAAGAGATAATTAAGGTCTCTATGTTGCCCTATATCTTAACCTTACTGCGAGGAGTTTCCTTAACAAACAGGAAGAACTGGGATTACTGGAGCAGGATGTAAAGCTGATAACATTGAGCAGACATGTCTAAACGTCCAACCGGACGTTGACCCTGGGAGCTGGCATCCCTGTGCAAGCCTTTGCTGTCTAGCAGCAGCTGAAGATTTGTGTGGCATGGGCTTTTCCAGTTGGCTTGTAATCTACAAGGTGTGTAAGAGTGGTCTCTGACCTTCCAGCCATCATGAGCTGTAAAGGGTCATCCTGAGTGTGAACGAGCCAGGCAGAAGTGTCCTGTTTTCCAGCTTTCTGCTGGAATGGGAGCATTACTAAAGTAACCCTGAAGCATTTAAGTATTAAGAAGTAGTCAACTTGGAAAGTATGAGATGGCTGGTGGTATTGTCAGACTTTGTTTTATGGCAATGAAGATTACTGAATCTACTGTAATTGGACTATATATGATAACGCTTTTACAGGCTTTAATGTTTCTGTGTAAGGGCATGGACTTCCGGTTTTTTGGTACAACTCGAGTGAAGGTTTGGTCCTTGAAAGCTCTGTTAACACCATATCTATGTTAACATGGTCAAACTTCAAAATGTAGAGAATAATACAGATGGGAAGCAATGTCTGGGTGTTGTCTGTCCAGCTAGAGGGGCAGAGGATCAAGACAAGCTCAGCCTAAGGCAGGTCTTTCACAGCCTTGACCAGTTAAGCTTTTAATATCTCCAAGGTCTTCAAGATTAGTCCAACGATAATGCACTAATCATTGAAGTGTGATTTACCTAGCTTGTATAAATAACAACGTACTGAAATGAGGTGTAGGGAAGGAGAGATTTTATCTGAATGCTTAAGTACTCGCAAGACCAGGACTTCAATTTGAAGCTGTTGTTTTCAGTAACTTTCTTTTCTGTCACTGAAGGACTAGTCACACTTGCCAACAATCACAATTACAAGGAAATCCTGGTCCTAATGAAGCCTCATGGCAAAATTCCCACTGACTTCAATATTGTGAAGGCTTTTGCAGTGCTTGTATTTAGAAGGACAACAAAATAAAACCAACATTTTAAGTTACTAAACTTCTCCCTAATGAAGGCTGGTTTTTTTTCCTTTGACAACAAAAAACATTTGTATGACTTGCAGTCATACACAGGAAAACAGATCTATTTTTGTCCTTGCACGTTTAAAAATTCTTGGATTCCTTTTAAATTCTGGCCTAATTTGGGGGAAGGGCCCCCAAAAGGCTGCCTTGCGTGTGGAAAGAAAGAGAAAGCCCAGAGATACAGCTGGAGAGAAGCTGGAAGGACTGTCCAAATTTACCTACAGGGTGATGCTAGAATTCAACTGTGAGAGTCTCGGAATTTTTCTGTGGGAGGGCTAGTGTCCATGATGATTTTACAGTGTGTTTGTGGGGAATATACTGAGCATTCAGCAGGATTTTAACATAAAATCTAAGGTGTTGCTTTGAGCAGAAGCTTTCCAAAACTGTAATCTGTGTCTAGTTACACTGAAATGTGTATTATCATAGATGATTGGCATCGCTGGTGCATTTTCATTTCTGCACAGCTTGTTCAACAAGTCGGTGCAAGGCCCTGAGCTGTGTTCTGTTTCTAGTACTACATGGACTATATCCCTGGGCTCTGGGGATGGCCAGGGTCCTCATCTTGCAAATACCTTATGCATGTGCATAGCTTACCTTAATCAATACTAAGCATACCTTAATCAATACTAAGCATTAATTTGCTCTAGGAAAGCTATGTGTGGGTATGATTCTTGAAGGATCTGAGCTCAGACAAAAGGAGGAAGATGTTTAACATCCCTTTGTACAATGTACCTTCAGAGCCAGCCATGTTGGGGTGGGTCCATTGCTTTCTGTGTGACTTTTTTTATTACTATTTTTAATTTTTTTCCCCTTAGTTTTGGATGTGTTTACTTTGCACCCCATCATCCCTACCAAAAAACATACCAGACAGTGAACTCGAGTTTTGCACACGTTTGTGTTCAGCTGCGCTGGATCTTTTTCCCTTTGGTGACCATACTGGGAGATGCTTAAATACCACCAGCACCTGGTTACCAGCACCTGGCAGGCTGCAGGGGCTGCAAGAGCTCCTCACGTAGCTCTGATGATGCATTTCAAGCCACCTTCCTTCTATTCTTTTTTTTCTTTCTGTGTTATACCAACCTTTGGAGCTGTTACCCATGGCCCACTGAGTCTGGATAATATGATGGCAAGTCGGAGTAGCGAGAGTATTAAATGGGCATCCTTCATTAGCAGCTGTGTCGAGTAGCTGATCTCAGGGTTGTTGAGATGTGTGCAGCCACAGCACCAGCCAGTGACCAGTGAAAAATGTTTTCTTTGAAATTCAACTTAAAGAACAAAGATTTTAGTTTCAAAAAGGTATTTTAAAAACTGAAGTCATTGTGGGGGTTTCAATTAATAGTCTAGACAAGTAATAAAAAAAAATAAAATTAAGCATTTAGCAGCTTTTTTATTTTTGGAGGCATTTGTGGCTGTGCCTTGTTTTAGAAAATGGAGCTGCCTAAATATGATAAATGTAAAATATAAACACACCTTAATGATAGAAATCACTCCATTAATCCCCTGAGGTTTGTGTTACAGGTTGGGCTTGAAAGTTCTGCTCATCACCCTTCAAATTCTTCCAGGGATACTATAAAAGATGCACCTCGCGATGTTTCATGCACTTCTCATAGTTGCGTGCTATTTCTGTTGCATTTATTTCTAACCATTTTATAGTATATTTATAATGAAGTGAATAATGAAGGTGGGGTGAGTAGCAGAAAACCACGTGGAAGCTTTAACTGCCCTTTATTCTGTAAGGTATTAAGCAGTACTTTGCCACGTGCAGAGCTGGTCTGGTAATACAAAAACACAGACAGCACCACCTGAACAGCCTGGCTTCAGATAACTTTAAAATGAGCAGATATATTGGTTTGGTTTTTTTGTTGTTGTTCTTTCCCAGCTTTTTGCACAACATTGCCTTTAATTTTTGTTAATCTCCCACCACCATTTTGAAGAGCAAATGGACACAACTGGTTCTTATCTGTTCTGTTGCTCCTGGGCTATAAGCGTCCCTATATAAGCTAATGTTTAGCTCATATGTAGGTTTTACTTACTAAAAAAATACATATATTTGTTTAAAATCCAGCCTTTAGGCAGGTACCTAAAATCTGTAGATGTTGGTATCTCTTGCCAGCAAGACTTTTGCTTAGTGTCTGTGTTTGGAGGTGTTTTCCAAATGCTGATGATGCTATAGAAACCATTAACCACAGTGTCAAGCCATCTACTGAGGTCAGTAGAAATGGATGCCTACCAAACTGTGGGGATTGGGTTGGTTTTGCTGTTTTTACCTTTCTATGGTCAAAGTATTGTGTCTACTATACTTTGTACAAATCATTTGGCTAAATAGTGCTTGGCTTTGACCTGTTGAATTTCTTTTCAGTAGGTCAGCGTCCCCTCACTACCTGACTTCAGTCCTTCAGCAGAATCATGGCCGATCTCTCAAAGGTAAACATTTAATTTTCTTTCACTCTGCTCCCGTGGTTTTAGTTATAAGCACGTACTGAAGCCCAGCTGATGTTGTGCATGGATCTGCTCTGAAGGGTCTGCTAGATTACGTAAAAACCTGACATAGTAGAATGCCTGCTTATTATTTTTGCCACTTGTGTATTAAGTTTAAATCTATAAGATGAATTTCAAGATGTAATAGGGGCCATCTTGTTCTGTCAGCAAGGTATTTAGCAGACAAATCACTCCCAAATGTGACCTACTTAAAGAATGAATAGTTCAGTAGAAAACAAATCTGAAAGCTACCTATCTTTACGCTAGTTCTGTTGGTTACCAAGAACCGGGAACAAGAGACAGCAAATGTTAATGGATAAAACTTGTGGGACATGGTGGCAGAAGTCCCTTAAATTTGGTTGTTTGATACAGGTGGGTGGGAGAGCATGACAGGATTTGCAGGGGAACGTGGAACAATGAGTACACTTCGGATGAGTGTTTCACAGCTGTGTGGTACTTTTCACTCACTTGCCAAAAAGTAGAGCACAATCACAGAATAGTAGGGGTTGGAAGGGACCTGCCAAAGCAGGTTCACCTAGGGCAGGTTACACAGGAATGCATCCAGGCGGGGTTTGAAAATCTCCAGAGAAGGAGGCTCCACAACCTCTCTGGGCAGCCTGTTCCAGGGCTCCATCACCCTCACAGGAGAGAAGTTTCTCCTGGTGCTATTGCCAGTGTAGTTATGCAGGAAGGATCTAAGTTCTGAATATTAACCCTGTTAACAGAATAGCCTCATGATGTCATCTGTTTAGTTTAAGGTACCACGTTAAAAGTTGCAAAAATGTTAATTTTAACTCCTGGGAGAGAGGAAATAGGATGGGTTTAATATATGGACCCCAAATACAGGTCTTGATACTGTGGGCTGCAGTGCTGCTCCTCAGCCAAGTTTTACATCCCTCTATGTTTCCTGTTCTAGTAATGAAGTATGTGCAGGAGGAAACAAGTCATGTCCACGAACAAAACTTTTAGGTTGTATAAAAGTTATTTTAACAGTAGTTGCCAAAACTTGGTGGAGAAAGATTGGATCGGACCAAGTAATGCTCAGGATATTACTGTGAATGAATGATTTCTTCTAGCCATGGCAGGAACTCAGTAGCATGACAAATGTCCCTGTGTAGCAGGTTAAACATGGTTGTCTGTAGATGATGTTTGAGAAGGTGCCTGTCCCTCCTGGTTGTCCCTGGAGCCTCTGTTAGGGCAGTTGTTTGGTGCTTGCAGATCTGTCTGCAACAGCAGTTGCTGTTTATTTTCAAGAAATCGCTGCTGAAATGCAGCATTGCTTGTCCTCTGGTGTCCCTTTCCTTAGACTACTGGGACCTACCGACTCTTACAGGTTTTAATGAGCATTAGAGTAACAAGGACTTGGCCATCGTTCTGTCCCAGGGATTTCTGCTTTTGCCTTCCACACGGAAAATCAGCCAGTCAGATTCAGATTTAACAACAACAAAAAAGAAAATAATAAAAAAAAGAATTTAAGATGGAAATCTGTTTTTCATTGACAGTCAAATGCAAATAGAAGTAGCAACAGCTTTTGAGCAGAAGGTGGTTACTTCACTTTCCCATATGTACTTTTAAAAGACTTCTCATTTTAAACCATTGTAGTGGGCCTTGGTGTGTACCTGGAGATAGCTAGACAGCATGCTGGCTATTGCAGCACTTCTACAGAAGCCTGTTGAGCACAGGTCTTGCACCTCACTGCTAAAGCTTCATACATTGAAGGCTTGTCCTCATCAAAAATAATAATAATTTTTTTTAAAGTGCTTAGAAGGGAATTGTGCTCAACTTTTAAAGGGCTGATTCCAAGAAAAAGTGAACATATGTTTAACAGCACTCCAACAGAGGAGTGTTGTTAAAGCTCCTTCAAAAGCATAATGAAAGGCCACCGATGAAGTAGGACTTGAGCAGCATAGCAGGCATCCAGCTCTCTGGTTTTGCTAGTGCAGTAGGCATTGAGGCGAGAAGGTTGCTTTTGGTTTTTGGCCACAAACCAGAAACATTGGTTATGCAGCAAAGCCAAGGTTTTTTTAGAGACCAAGCAGCTGCCTGGTCCACAGATGATAATTACCATGCATCTAGAGGGAGGTTTTATGGTGGTGCCCAGGGTGGCAAGGAAGCATCCTTAGCTGGCTGGCTGCTGCAGGGCTGCTAGATCTGGGATTCTCAGGGCTTGTTAGACAATATAAGAAATCTCTGTCCTCTTAATGATTTTACTGGTGTGTCCTGTGACAGGTTTGGAGTTTGCCAGTCTGATGCTAACTGTTCCAATTTGTGACACCACAGGTGCTGAAATAATGACATGTATTTGCTCTGATTTAATTTCTGCATCTTGGTGAACCTGTTCAGCATCTCCCTGGCATTAGAGGCAAGCCATTAGTGTTCCTGAGGTCACAGAGGGCAGCTGCTGTGCAGATGAAAGACTTCCTTGTAATAAGGTGCTTCCTCAGCCATTCTGTTAGGGAAACAGAGCAGTATTTCCCAAATTTATCGAGGGGAGCAATCACAAATGAAGCCAAAGCACATTAACAGTGACACAGAGTACTGCTAAGAAGTCGCTGCTAAAGTGTCTCTCTTCTTCTTTGGGGGCACTAAGATGCAGAAATGCTCTTTGCAGGTAGTAATTGTGTGTTACATTAATGCCTCCAACAGCTTGTCAGTTTAACAAGGAGGTGCTTATATACCAACATTAGATGTTAAAATAAAATGCCCGTGATAGCAAGTAAGGAATGGAAATATTTCACTTTCTGATTATGGTGGTGGAAGAAAGCAACTCCTCAGGCTTTTCTTTATTTCTTTCTGTCAGTTGGATACATATGACTTGTAAATTAGGGGCTCTATTGCTGCCAAAGAAAAGACAGAATAATAAAAAAAAAATCTCATGAATGCAGTGGGATAGACCTTAAAGTATGCTAGTTTTAAAATGAGAGACAGTGAAAACAAGAGGGTAATGTTTATGTTTTATAACCTGCGTTGGAAACAACAGCTCAGTCCCCTTCCCTTGTTGGTACAACATTCCCAAGGTGTCATGTTCTTCAAACTTCTCCTTGACCAGGGATGAAGTTACAGACAATTAGATAAGGAAGCCAAACGGACAATTCTGTAGTCCCCTTCTCAGTACTAACACTCCCCTCAAATTCAGTGATACAGTTAATGAATATAAGGGGAGGAGAAAACATGCATCAAAAATGACATTGTGGATGTTTCATTTCAACGGTTCCCCCCCCAGTTCAGCAGGATGGAGAGCCTGTTCTGCTCACTGCCAGTACCTTCCACCATGTTGTCTTCCAGCTCCACTTCTCCACTCACCACTCATGTACGTACATGCATATGTACACCTCAGATGTGGTCTTTTGCTCTGAGACACCAAGGCTCTTGTGAGAGCTCACCATCTCTTTTCTCTTCTTTTGCCTGGTTAGTCCACCGTAGAATCATTTAGGTTGGAAAAGACCTCTAGGATCATCAAGTCCAGCCTTCATCCCAGCATCTCTCTGACCACTAGACCATGTCCCGAAGTGCCACATCTACTCGTTTTGTGAATGCCTCCAGGGATGGTGACTCCACCACCTCCCTGGACAGCCTGTTCCCACCACTCTTTCAGTAAAGAACTTCTTCCTAATATCCAATTTAAAACTCCCCTGGTGCAATTTGAGGCCATTACCTCTTGTCCTGTTGTCAGTTACTTGGGAGAAGAGACCAGTGCCAGCCTCACTACGACCTCCTTTTAGGTAGTTGTAGAGAGCAATGAGGTCTCCTCCTCTCAGCCTCCTCTTCTGCAGGCTAAACAATCCCAGTTCCCTTAGGCACTCCTCATAAGACATATATTTCTTATATATTTCTCTCCTGTATAAGGACTCTTCATCATCCATAGCTAAAGCGAGCAAAGGAAACCTTGGGTTTCCTCTTTTTTTACAAAAAAAAGTGCATGAACATGTCCCTAAGTGAGTGGGGAAAGATATGCTTGTTTCTTTTCTTTTCCTTCTCACCCGATTCTGGTTAGGAATGTCACTCTTGGCCATGATATCCTCAAGGTGCCCTTTTTGAGATGTAAGCCATCTACTCCGGGCAGCAAAGGATGGTGTTTTGCAGCAGCATTGTCACCGTAGCTAAAGGCACCTCAGTTCACCTAGACCTTTTAAAGTGTCTATTTATTATTTAGATCCCTATGCTTTCTAGATCGAGCAGTTCAGTGCTCTTTCCCTCCTTGTCTTCTTGATTTCTTCCATTTGACTTGTTATTGTGAAAAAAAACTGCTGGAGGAGAGAGGTGTACTGAATTAGTTCTGCGTTAATGGGCACGATCGTTCTCAGCTTTGCCTGTTCACAGAACCAGGGTATGAGTTTCTGAGATGCTTTGCTGAGCCATATGCCTAACCTTTCTTTCTTAACCGGTACAAACAAAAGCCACTGGTTGATAAGTACAGCAACAGTGTTGTCATATGAGTGTCTAATTAATGTCGCTGATTGGTGGCTTCAGCTGCGGTAAGTGCAATGTGAGAATTCAGCTTTGGATATTATGGTTCGGATACGAGGCTGTGCTCTAACTGAATGGCACTGTGTAAGAGTCATGCTCTGTCTGGATTCATGCATTCCTCCCTACCCCTACTCTTTATTGTAGGCTAGTGTATGCAGATATGTATTCTTCATATATTGTAGGGACCTCATTTTGTCAGGCTTACCTGAGATCTGACATTTTGCTGCTTCTCCTTCACAGAATCTGATATTGATGCTGCTACTGCAATGATGCTGTTAAATACTTCCATTCAACAAGGGATGTTGGACTGTAAGCATAAGCCATTTCACTCTGTTTTTCTTCTCTACCCAGTAGCTAAATATTTTCTCTTTAAAATTTCAGGAAATGAGTATTATGGTCTCGTTTCCAAATAGTAAGAGCAGTCAAGAAGCAATTCTGGTTTGATTATTCTTTCTGCTGGCATTACAGGGTTTTACAGAACCACCTTTTTTTTTTTTTTTTAATCCCAGTTAATTTTGTTTGTTCTGCAAGGTTCTCCCCTTGCCCTCTTTGTGCTATAGATGGTAAGAAGGGTTTCTTAGCTACTTCATTTCTCCAACTCTTAGTTGTGATTAGCTGAAGACCGTTGCCCTCTGTGATGGCAGTGAAGTCAGATATGATGACTCTTAAATGCTCACATTCAGCTTACTTTGCACTCAGCCAGCCATAGCGTGCTCATTTTGCAGGTGATCTCACTGGAGTATTTGCTTACTGACAAATCTTGTTTTTAATAGGTGAGAAACCTCAGCCTCTGAAGACACCTAAGAAGAGGAGCTATGGCAGTGCATTCAATCCTCCCAGTTCCATAAATTTGCAGGAAAATGATTCTGCGGCTACCAATATTGATCCGAAAGAGGATCACAACTACAGTGCCAGCAGCATGGGTTCCCAGCGCTGTGCATCTAGGTCCAGCATGTCTTCCTTGTCCTCCCTTGACGAGGTGTATGAATTTATCTCCAAGACCAGCCATGACGGAAGCGATGGCAGTGAAGGATTTCACAGCGAAGTGGATACAGACGTTGACTATGAAGATGATCCTCTTGGAGACAGTGGCTATGCATCACAACCTTGTGTAGATACCTCTGAGGAAAGTCAGCCTAGCAACAAGGCACTCAAGGAGTTATGTCAAGAAATCGATGAGGAGTTAAAAGAAGCAGCAGGGTCTCTGCTCCACCTTGCCGGCATCCAAACGTGCTTGAGTTCCTTAATAAGTACTGCAAAGACCCACTGTCACAAGCAACGGAAAAAATAGTGTGTTTGTCAGTGTTGAATATATACATATATTTTTTTTAATTGTGGCAATACTCTTCTACTTTTACCCTTCACAAGGGAGATCAAAGCCATAAGAGGACTCATTGCTTTTTTATTTTTGGCGCTAACTATAATTTAGCCATTTATTTTTAAATCACTGCCTAAAAATAAATACAAAAAATATTTAGTCTTCTCAGATTAGAAGAGATGCATGACTTGTGAAAACCTGGAAGCATACTTCTTAATGATCACTTTTTTTTTTCTTTTTAATAGTTGATGTTATTTTTTTTTTCTGGCGATGTGTTTGTTCAGATGCACATTGTGGATCACATTTACATCTCTGCTGGCCCCATCTGCAGAGGTTAATTTTGTTTTGTCTAAGGGCTCTGACTTCCATGTAAAGGATTAAAAAAGAGGAGAAAAAAGAAAAAGGGGGAAAAACGGTCCTGGCCTCAGTTGCCTCTTCCTACCCGTCCTCTCTTTGCTCGTCTAAGACAGGTCCTGGTGGAAACGCTGGTGAAGCAGCTCCGAGTTGCTGCAGTTTTCAGCCCATCTGGCAGAGCGGCAGAAAACCTGTAGCACTCTAGGAGCTGCTTTCAGCAAGATACTGAGTACCTCCTGGAAGAGCAGGGAGAAGGGGTAGCTGAGGTGGGTACCATCCACAGCTTTGTTTTTCTTTTTTTCCTCCCCTCCTTTCCCCAAATCTGCTCTGTGCAGGTCAGATTCCTGAAGGAAAACAGGGTGGTTTTTTTCATCTTAGGAGAAATGGTCTTTTTTGGGGGGGTGCATGTGTCCTTTTCATGCAGATGCATGCATGCATACATGCACCTTGGATGTAGCCAATAGTGAAAGCTGCCACTTGCCAAGCATGATGTTGTCCTCCTGCTGTCACCACTGTTGAATACATAGAAGCTGCGTAGTCCTGCAACATCTACCCTTCTGCTCCCCTATACCAGTTCAGGGGGGGAAAAAGAACCCAACAGCTGATGGTGGTGGCAACATGGAAGAGGTGGAGGCTTTACGTGGTGGACAGCTGCTGAAAAGGGGATGTCTTACCCCCTAATCCAAAATAGAATAGTTTCCTTTTGGATTGGTGAACCCTGAATTTCTTTGGGAGCTTTAGCCTCTTCCCCCCAGTGCTCATTGTTTTTTTGTCAGATGGGTTGTCCATACCTTTTGTTTCCCAGATCACTGTGCCTTGTGCTGTGTGAACCCTATCAGCCTCCTGCCGCATATGGGGCATCTCGCAGGCAAGGCTAGGCTTTGGCCTTTCGATGTACGTGTTAGCTCAGAACAGCCTCTCTGTTTTGGCAAGAAATACCTTCACAATTCATTTTTGCAATAAGAGAATCTCTTTGGTTCCAGACAGTCTTCAGCCAAAAAAAGTTTTAGTGGCATGGTGAACTTCTTTCGTGTCTTTGTTTTTCTTTTAAAAATGAGTGGTGATTCTTTACATCTTCCTGTAAATGATGGCTGGTTTTGGGGGGGGTTTGTTTTTAATTTTCTGTTCAAAAATGGGTAAGCAGTTCTGTTGGAGTGGCTTTTAACAGTACTGTACATTTAAGGATGCCTTAAGTACGTTGCAGAATTGTATTCAACTATCAAAGGTCATCCTTCCTGTTTCTGAAAGGTAGCATGATGTGCCATAAACATTCTCAGTAACACATGAAGCTGTTGCTTCCAGTAGGTGTTGAAAATTAGGAGCAGAGCCACCTAGGAAACCAATGTCCACTGTTTTAGTTGAAAACAGTGCTGGATTCAGCCAAAACTTAACCTTTCCCTAACAGGGTATTTTTCTGGCTATTTGGAGGCCTTTCTTCTATCTGTGTGGGGTTTTTTGTTGGTGGTTTTTTATTTGTCAGTCTCTTCATGCATACTGCCATAAACTGTCTAAGTATGAACAGAGCCATGCTGCTGAAGGTCTGTTGCTCTGAGGGCCTGCGCCAGTGCCTCCTGAAGGCAACGGTGGTGCTCCCACTGACTCAGTAGCTGTTGGATCAGGCCTGAAGTGTTTGAGGTTCTTTCTGTTTTGGAATTCAAAGCCAATGTTTTGGGTTTTTTAAAGCACAAACACAAGGGAAAAAAGTGGCTTGGTTTGTTGTGGTGTTTTGGTTTTTTCCCCAGTTAAACCATTCTTAAAACGGAAGTATTTCTTGAAAGGGAAGAAAAACACTCTGCTGCATTCGTGCTTTGTGTGAACACCTGTTAGCCTACACTCAGACAGGGCAACGTGTGTGCAGACATGTGTGTCTTCTGGATATCACAAGTGGTGCATTAGCCAAGTGGATCTGTATTGGACGTGTTAGTGATGGATAGTAGGGGTAAAACTCACTATTTAAAGCAAAATTCCATACCAGCGCAGTGGTTCTTAGGATTTTGGGATGTGGAGATGTGAGTGCTTGGTGGAACTGCTTTTTGCTCACAGGTTGCTTTTGTACCTTGATGGAAAACTGTAAAGGGCAGAGTTTGTGTCAATGTGAAAACGAGGATTCAGCTACACAGAAATATCGTTAGCAGCCTGGGGCTTTGCTCAGTGCCATGATTTCAGTTGCACGCTGTTGGAGAGGGGTGCTGCCTGGCTCCTGCTTGAAGGTGGTTGCAGCTTTTCTGTAGCTTCCAGTGAAAGCTGGATCAAGGTCCAGGTATTCTGGAAAATACCATCACAGTTGGCTCCGTGGTTTGGTTTGGTTCTGAATTATTTTTGCCTCAGATAAAATTTGAGAAGGTTAATGCTTAACTAGGAGTGTGCTGCTGTTAACCCTGAGGTTGGTGATAATGACTTCAGCATTTCTGAAGGGATGGGGTTGGGATGCTAACAATGCATTTAATTACCATATGCAACAAGCAATAAAACCGTACTAATCAGACGTTAGCAGTGAAAGCTGCATCCCTCCTGACAGCTTTCAGCCTGGGAGAACTGGAATTGTGGAAGGAGGGGGAAGCAATTGTAGCCTTTCCCCAAGACAGAGCAGTGCAGCAGGGCCGTGCTCTTTGTGCTTCGCTGTCTTTCCTCTCTCCTTCCAAAGGAGAAGGCAGCTGATCTGTGCCCCTGACCTGTACCACCACGTTGTCCCACGTCTCTGCTCGCATGTTTTGGGAGGTGAAGGCCGGCAGCTCAGTTGTGGAGCGCTCCTTGGCCATGGAAGAACAGCTGCCCTTCCTTTCACTGACCTATCTAGCATTGGCTTTGGGTTTGTTTGCCACCTCAGTTCGAGACCCTGGTGTATATAGTATAAATGGAGTATAATTAAAAGTTATTTTGATTGTTGGGTTTGGGATTGGTTGGGTTTATTGGTTTTTTTTAGCAACATATGTAAAATGTTCATGCCAATGATTGACTCAGATATATTTTGGCAAGAAAAGTATTAATGAGCCACATTCAATTCTTTAAATACAGTGAGGAAGTGTATGAGATCGTGTATGAGGGAGGCTGCTCCGTTCAGGATAAATCTGGCATGAACACTGCACGAACCTGGATCAGCCTTTCCGATCCCAGTGCTAAATTACTGCTTTTGCAAAAGTTGCATCAAACGTTTATAAAATCCAACTGTAAAATGGGAGTTGTGTGGTTTGCAACTTTTCCTCAGCCTGAAAAGTAAGTACAAGCTTTGGTCAAAGCAAAGTACGCTCATACACATAAATAATGGTGTAGTCAAAATATTTATTGAAAAGGTAGAATATTTTAAATGTTGCACCTGCCATTATATCTTAAAGCACATTGTTCACACCTAACTGCCAGTGCCATTACCAAGTCTGTTTTATAAATGTACATTTCTTCAAACTAAAAAGTGCATAATTAAAAGTATTACGTTACTGCCATATAGTGATATAAAACATTTTATAATTGCCAATTCATTGTAACTATTATTTATTTAAAAGTGAATTGTAAGAATGCTTTCTGATCAAATGAACCAGAGTTGTTTTTAAACCGTTCCCGTTAGCTTGTTTCTAATGTAGCATAAGCAATGTCCTTGGGTTTGTTTAGAATAATTTTGCCGGTAGGTGACCAGTTCTAACCCTTTTTCCTCCAGTTTAGTCCTTTACCCATTTTAAAGACAATTTACAGAAGTTTAGTTTTTTGTATGCTAATCTCTGTTAATTAAAATGTTTATAAAGTTTATTTTTACCAAAGAGATGCAATTCATTATGACAAAATATTGCAGAATAAACTTTGTTTTATAACATTTGTGACTTTTCTGCCCACATTTTTCATTCAGATGATCAAAGGGGCTTTTCTAAAATAAACAGCATTGCAAACAGAAAGCGCTGTGTTCTCTCTTTATGTACAGACCCTGGTTCTGGTCTCTGACGGTGCTCCGAGTGCCCCACCTTCCCATTTAAACCTCTTCCATTAGACTGGACTAGTGTAAAAAGCCATGTGTGTGCATCGTTGTAGGCTGAGTAAGACAGTTGCGTGCATGTGGAAGTCATCTGTAATACACCCTAATTAATCCACAGCAGGATTTGCTCACAGTCAGCAACAAAGCTGGTGAAGGGTCTTGAGAATTCGTCTTACAAGGAGCAGCTGAGGGACTTTGGGTTGTTTAGTCTGAAGAAAAGGAGGCTCAGGGGAGACCTTATTGCTCTCTACAACTACCTGAAAGGAGGTTGCAGGGAGGTGGGTGCTGGTCTCTTCTCCTAAGTCACTATTGATAGACAAGAGGAAATGGCATCAAGTTACATCAGGGGTGGTTTAGGTTAGAAAAAAAACCCACAAAACCAGCAAAAAATTCCTACACCGAAAGGGTTATCAAAGACTGGAACAGGCTGCCCAGGGAAGTGGTTGAATCGCCATCTCTGGATGTGTTTAAAAGCCATCTTGATGTGGTGTAGAAGTGGGCCTGGTAGAGACAGCTAACAGTTGGACTTGATGATCTCAAAGGTCTTTTTCAACCATGGCAATTCTGTGATACAGTCAGGTTCATCCATAGCTGGCCTGTAATATTTGAAGAGCATCTTAAGGCCAAGATTTTCACCCTTTAACCTCAAACTCCATGAATCTTTTGACATATTGGAAATTGCTGGAATACCACTGCGTGCCTTTTGCCCTCCTGTGCAAAGCATTTATTTAAACAGAAATAACTCTAATCTTGTCCTGATGAAACATCTGTGGTTATTTACAGCTCTGTATCCATATTGCTGCAGCCAAGTTGATTGTATGATGCTCGGACATCAACATCATAACACAGGACAGGTAACTTTAAAAATGAATCCCTGGGTAAAGCTGCATAGGTCTTGTTTGGTGTTTGCTTTCTTTAGATATGATTTATGGTGTCTGTTGGGTCTTTATACATAGGCCTTATGGAAAGCACACAGGTGGGAACACCCCCACCCTTCTCTAGCAGGAATGAAGTGCTCCCCATCCCACTTTCTGCTTGCCTCAGCTTGCTGCTCCTGGGCCAGCTTTCCCCTCAAGTGCACGCACACACGTGTGCCCTTCCAGTGCCTGACAGGCAGAAGTGCCAGAGGAGGGAAACAAGATGTGACATGACACTTGTCTCTCTTAGAAGCAGACACTGGGCCAGCTCTCCTGTGTTAATTTTTTTTAGCCTACTAGTATCACTGAGTTAAGTTTCCTCTGTAGGATCTGATGGAAATACAGCTGTTCCTTTTGCAGGACTTGAAGTGAGGTGGGAGATTTTAACAAAGACTTGCCTTCATCACCTTACCAAATAAAATGTTAAATCACAAATTACAGTGTATATGTATATATATATATATGCACTATTCATATCTTTGATTTAGTGTTCATCTTAATATACAGATAAAAGAACAACTGCTCTAATTAGTTTGGACAAAATCACAGCCATGTATCATATGTTAATGATATCTTCCTAATTGTTACTCACTATATTATGCTAAAGAGAGCCTTAAGTTCGTTGTTAAATTTCCCAAGAGTGTTTTCCTCTGTTATGACTTTGCTGGAAATTACCCTCTGTATGGAGCCACAACTCTCAAAATAAAGCATTCACTGAAGCAATTACCCACTTCTACAAGCTGTATTTTAAGGACATTTGTTGAGGAAATACTTAATAGATTAATTTTGAAAAAAATGGCTGTCTAAATTTAGACACAGACTACAGTTATACTTTCACAGGTCTCGAGCTTTTGGATACCTGTACGTGTTCTTAGTTGCAACAGTCTGACCATACCTGTAGCTGTGAACGCCTGGTGTGCTCAGGGGGAATCCCATAGGATACTAGTCCAGCAATGCTATTCCGAACTTTCCCAGCATATTTGGACATAGAAACTCTCTTCTCTGTTTCTGCCTGCAAGAGTTTTGGGCAGGTTTTTTTTTGTACCTGAGATGGCAAAGCAATATTGTCTCTCCTCAAATTTTCAGTCTTTGGAACATTTGGGTTTCTTGTTCTCCCTTCTCTTCCAGAAGGCTCTGGGGAAAGCTATCTGCTCTTACAGTTACAAAGTAGCTACAGCTAACATAAGATGATTAACTACCCTCTGCCAGCGTTAGTTTAAACAGCTCTTCCTCAGACATTGGAGTGTTTATCTTCCTGTTGTATCAGTACAAAAGCAATCATTTCCCTCCTTAGGCTCTTGACTTATTAAACAAACCAAGGTTATTTGATTTCTGTTTGGAAGACATGATCTTCATTCCTTTTAACCACTTTTCTGTACATTGACTCCAGTTTGAATTCAGCCTGCTGACACGTGCACAAGGAGGGCTATAGACACTATTCTAGAATGCTGGTGCTTTTTGTTACCTGGTCTCAGTATGACCCTGACTTTGCAGCACCACTCTTGCCTGCTCCGTCTCTAGGCTTGTCATGGCCTTCACCCTGTTGCGTACAGCCGACTAATCCTGTTATCAACTTATATGTCTACGTCTTTGTTCTCCTCCACCACTGCCAAATTGTGAGGCCCCGCTCGACAAAGAAAGTTGGTAGTCCATGACCCGGAACTGGATTTAATGAGATCCGTCCTGATCCTAACTCTTTGTAATCTATCCTGGTAATCTTCCTGCTCGCCGGGAACTCCTTTTTGGTGCAGCCTGTCCAAATAAATGCAGAAGGACAAAGGAAGATTTGTCACCCATGATACGTATTTCATCACTGCATGCTGCCGTTCAGCTTATTTTGCAGCCATCTCCAGGGTTGCGCTTTTTTGGTTTAAAGCAGTGGGGACAGATCAAAGGTGTCTGTGCCTCGTGTCTTAAGAGGAGATGCTACATTTGCCATTGTCACTCTTCATTTCAGTCATTGGAATGACTGCCCTCAACTAAGTACTTGTCTGTGCTCTTTCAACCTTGAGAGAAGGACATCCAGTTTCTTAAACTAGGTAAGTCTACCTGAGTGTTGCTTTCATGCTGGTAGCCATAATCTCCATTTCCACAGTATCTTGACTTTCCCTGCCCTGATGGGCAGTGTACTATATTGGAATGAATACCTAATTTCTGTACCCATTCCAAAGATGCTGGTAGCAGTTTAGTGCTTGAGGCATTTTCATGCCTAGAAACGCAGGCTGGTCCCTATCAGACCAGCCTCAGAAGCACTGATGTGCTCACGTGCTTTGCAGTTGGCATGCAGGTGTTCAGAAAAATCTCTGTAGGGTGCCTCTGTCAACCTTTCCACAGCACCGCTTTTAAAAATAAATTTTGTGCCTCAAAGGGTTTTTTGGATTTAAATAACTTAGTATCTTGTTTTCTTACTAAGATCCAGTAGGTCCCCAGTTGTTTAAAATTCTAAAATTAGCTCAGCAAACTAAATTTTCAGTTATTTTCAGTAAGGGTACATTTTATTCCCTCTTCTAAGCTTTGTGCGTGTTTTCCAAGCTGCTGGTGGAGGTCTCCATGCTCTGAATACTCAGTCAGACAAATTACAGGCATTTTGCTTTTCTTTTGGCTCCAAGTAATTTGAACAGATTAAAACTCCACCTGTTGAGTTTGGCCACGATGTGCTGGCTGAAAGGACCTGCTGCTTCACACAGACTCTGCAAGCCTTTCTGCAGGGCAGGTGAGGTGTGGGCAGAGCTGAGCCATTTCAAAAGAAAAGATGTTTCCTTAAATCTCCAAGTAGCTACACAAACCTGGGTATTAACTTGAGGGTAATTGTGTTGTATGCTACCTTAAAAAATAAAAAAAAGATGCCCCATGCTGCATGATGTCACCTTGACCCAATCATAACCCATTTTCTGTAAGCATAATGTTAACTCTCCAGAGAAGCATCCACTGAGTGACTGCAGCATCCCATGCAGCCGTTGCTAAGCGACAAGATTCAGCTTTCAGCAGGATCTAATTTTAAAGTATTTAACCCTAGATCTGTCAAGGTTCATTATTTCCGATGTGGTCGTTAATCCTTACTTGTTGGTGTCCAACTTCACAAATAGCCTTGTAGCGTTGCTGTTTTATTTATCACAAATAGTGGCTCGTAACGAGGAGAAGCGTAAACAGCCCGGGGAGGGGTAGATCTTGATACCAAATTTCATTTTAATGCTGATCTATGCACATAAATATGGGATGCAATTAGAGGTGGAAAACAGCACATTGTCATTCCGTGGATCTTCCTTTCTTTGCTGGCTCGCTCAAGTGGCTTTTAACTTTCCTTCTAAGGAATGCTGGTTTTCAAATGAATGAATGCTTGTGGATGGGCAACTGGCAATAACAATTAAGCTTCAATTTTTTAGTAATATTATGGGTGCTCTTACTTCTACCTGAATTTCCTCTAGATTAAGAAGCTTGTCTTATCTAAAACCATTCAAAAAAACTGCTGTCACTTTGAAATTTAGTTGGTTTTTTTTTTAATACAGGAAAACTTCAACTCTTTTAAATCATGGCATAGAGTATTTACGGATCACGATGAAGTTCTACAGAGTAGATTTGGGGTTTTTTTTATAAACAGTTTTCTACATTTTATTTTTTTCAGAAGTGTAGAGGCCTGGAGTCCTACTCCCATGATTCACCAAGAATTTTTTCTTTTGAAAATATTCAGACCAACTGTGTCATTCCTTGATTAATTACTGCATGTCTCTGTAAGTGCACTCAAGTTCACTGCTAGCTTCTTAAAGGTATGTGATATTTCACTCAGCTGAAATAATGCTGCTTTTACTGGTCAGTATCATAACCACAAAAAAAAAGAAAGAAAAAAAAAAAACCACTGAGAACTGCACAACTCCCCATAAAATGTCGTAAAACACAAAGAAAAAATTCATATTGTTAAAAATACTAATATAGTTCATCTTAGCCTCATAACCTCCTGTAACATTCTTCCTCCTCCCATTGTTAGGATTCAAAGCTGATGCCGCGTTGCTCCTCGTGCTGTGTCTCCTTTCCAGTTCATGCTAATCCGCAAAGGCAAACCTGTCTCCACCAAGGCACTTTTTCTAGCAGTCAATCTGATTGCAATAGTCCCCTGCTGCCTTTCAATCCTCCCAGGGCATCCTCCCTTCCAATGCTTCCCATTGCTGGGTTTGTGACGTACAAATAGCTATTTATTGCTTTCTCCTTCCATGTAGCGTGTTGTGCGTTCTCCCCGTGCTCTGCTGGTGAGGAGCCCTGCCCCACATCTCCTCCATCTCTCTCCTTTTTCCAGGACAGTCTTTACAGACCAACGACCTGGCTTTAGTTCATTCCAAAAGTCCAAATTATTCCTAGAGGTGCCACAATCCTTTCAAAATAAAAAATAAAAATGCTCATGAACAGGAATAGTTCCGATTAACATGCTTCCTGAAATACTGGTAAATCTGCCACATTTCTCTCCTTTTTCTGCTCATGTGTCCATCTCTGGAGATGTAGGAAAATTGAGACAAACCCATGCCATCTTTGCTGCAGGGTTGACGTTTGCATGCTGTTGATGTTACTCCCAGGGGTGTGTCAGGACTTCTTTCAAAGGCCTTCTCTTTCAAAGGTCTGTGTCCGCAACTGATATACCTGAAAGAGCAGCTGCTTCTCACGGTACAATCTTCATCACCCTCCCTCTCCATTCAGTCTTTTTCTCTATGAAATCAGACTAGTTGTCTCTTGGGGTTTAATGTACATGGCTTTTATTTTTCTTTCTCCAGCAAATATGCACGACTGTAGAATCTGAGTGCAGGCAGTATTAGCTGGGCCAGCGTTCCTCAGCTATGGCCCCTGCAAGCATGAAGAGAAGAACAGCAGGAAACAAGGTTGTAGAAGATGTGTAGACCTTCAAGAAGACATGGCAGAGCTAGGGAAGAGGTTTCATTTTCCTGGAAGAGGGGAAATTCTGCATTCAAAAAAAAAGGAAGAAACAAAAACTTTTCCAGCTGTTACTAAGTTCTGCTGTTTGATGGAGCAAGTATCGTAAGGATTTGCTGTGAAGACACAGAAGCTGCTGCTGTTGCACCCAGGGCTGGTGTGTGTTGTACCCCAGTGGAACGGGAGCTGCAGAGTCAACTCTGAATTACCACAGGCAGCTGCCTGCTCAGGTTTTCCATCCTCTCGTTCTCAGCAATTTCTTTTCACACAAAAGCACCACTCCCCCGGCCCTGCACACACCCTATAGATGACTCAAGCTATTTATCCTATGGGCTGGGAAGGGACGTGAGAGACACAGAGGCTTGTTTTCATTTCTATTTTTAAATGCTACAGCAACACCGAAATTATGATAATGAAGACAACAAATAATTAAAAGAAATGTTCTGTGAAGTGCATATCTGTACGTGCATATACTTTTTCGAGTACTTTTTTTTTTAAACAAGCAGATTTTGAAAGAGGTAGTAGGTTATATGTAACAAACAGTCTGTTACGGAGTCACCATGAGAAATGACGAGTGGGTATCGTGAGCGTGCGTCCTGCTGTCTGTACTCGCCGTTGCTAAGATAACAGAAACAAAACAGCAGTTTAGGGTGTTTGCAGCTTCCGAGGACGTGGTTTATGCATTGCTCGTGATAGCCCGATGACTGAAGATGGCTCCCTTCCAAGCATTTTTGAATTTTTTCCGGATCTTAGAAACCCTTTTGTTGTGAATACTTGTCAGCATGTAAGTTATGACAATGAAGTTTATTTTCCCAAAGCGCAGAAACCATCCTGGGTGGTTCAAAGTACATTCTTTGTTTATTTCTCTACCTGCACCAATCTGCAGGGTATGTGAGTACAAGCTCTGACTCCTTGGACAGAGGGGAAGCCACCGTTTGAGCAGGGACCGGAGGATAAAGGAGCTTGAAAATAGAACATATTGAAACAATCACTGTGATTCTTAAATAAATTGTCTTGAGAAAGCATCTAAAATCCAACACCCACTACACTAGCTGCTGAGCACATACGTAAGTGAAGGACAGCCTCTGTTCCGCTGGATATCCTTTGCTCTCCACTCTGCCCCGTGAAAGCCAAGAAGATGAGCAAGAATGCGTGACCCTTGGAAGGGATTTCCGTGCTAAACACCTCACGTTTTAGCTTGCATTAAGTTCTGCTGCCGTAATGTGCACTTATATTCATGTGGGTGGATTTGCAGAAGGTAGTGTTTTGGGGGCCCTGTGGCAACCACCCCGCGCTGCTTGGCATTCCACTCGCTTGACCTCTCTCGCTCTGAACTTCTGATGACAAAATCAGTCCTCTGCAATTACACATCGAGCCACTGAGGAGGAAGCGTTACGACACCGCGCTGCAGCAACGCGCACTGTGCGCCTCTCTGCTGCAGCGGTTGGACAACCTTGCTCTCTAGGGACAGAGGAGTGTTAAGAAAATGCTTGCGAGGAAACAGCACAATAAAGACCTTTCTTCACAGCTGAAAGCAGGGGAAGTAGCACGGCAGCTGCAATGACAAACCCAAAGGATGAATCTGAGCATTTCCTATAAGAAAGTTAAAAAAAATACAAAAACAAGCCACACAACTTCTGTTACTTTCGGGAACTTTGACTCAAGCTGTTTATGAAGTACCACCACAGACTGGTGATAAATCACACCATTATATGTTCCTAGCTTCACAGGGACTCTGGGACCTATGAGAAACTGGGTATGAGACAGGAGCACTTTAAAATACAAGAGGCTGGCCTGATGCTTAAAATAGTAGAGCTGTTCTGGCAAGCCTAAAAGCCCTGCAGTCAGCTCTCAGCCTTACAGCCTCTCAGCAGTAAAAGCACCCATCCTTTGATTGACTCTGTCCACTTGCGTTTTACGAAACTGGCGTTACTTCCTATGATAAATGCTCTATATAATGTACTTTTGGATCTTGCCATTCCGGGCGGATAAAAGGGAAATAAATTCAGTGTTCCTCCACCCTGAATGCTAGCCGCCCAGCCAGAAACACCGTCGCTGTCAGTGGGAAAGCAATTCATTCTGCTACAAGTAGGCACTATAATTCCCTCAGCTCTCTTTCAGCTGTGAAACCTCCCTGCCAGCATTCACCGCACCAGGTACAACGAGAAAATGTTATCACAAAGGCATCTTTGACCACGGCATAAACCGGGAGTACCGTGTTTTGCAAAATATGTTCAAAGCATTTCAAGCTGACAGTTCATGAAAGATGTATCCTAGAAAATGCAAACAAAAAAATACAGGCTTAGAATCAATTGTAGAGGTTTTTAATAATTTTCCAGTATAAAATTTACTGCACTGACATGTGAGGACATACCCTTCAAGGCTTGCTGCTGTTAACCCCAGTGTGCTGAGCAGCGACTGCAAACTCCATTTATGTTGTTAAGAAGTTCTGTAGGAAGTACAAAATGGAGTGGAAGGAAAAGTCTATCATGGCTCTAAGATTAAAAAATAGAGCTTCCTTATTTCTTCTTCCAGTATTGCTATTTAAGCTTTTCTGGTCATGCAGAACAGCAGCAAGATCATTTGGATGAACAGTGACAATATGTGTTTTGCTTTTTTCCCCTTTTAGACTTCCTAAAAATGTGCAGTCTCTGTTCTTGGCAATATGGATCAGCGACATGTCCTCCAACATTAAGACTTCCTGTGGAGATACAAACATATTTACTAATCTGGCCACCATATCATATTTAGTGCTTGCCAACTCCACTGCTGTGATAAGCAAAAGAATAGCACACACCATCAAAGCCTCAAGACTAAGGAAAAGGGTTAGCTTCCATTACAGGCACCTACTATCTACTCCTACTTAAGGGAACAAAGAGAAAAGGAGGTAAGAAAATAATGATTTAGCATCTCTGGCTCTACCCACTTCTGAGGAAAGGCTGTGAAGACACCAGGCTGAAATCAAGAGGAAAAAAGTGATGCCACGGAAACTGAAAAAAAATAGTAATTTGCTGGTACGTCTCTATCCTAGACCTGGAAGCCCGTAACCTGCAAACCACCAGATGCTCAGCACATACTGGTGAAGGATCATCACATTTTTGCCTTACTATTCTTTTCCCTACACATCTGTTTCCCGTCACTTTCAGAACCAAAATCCTGCATTGGCTGGATTCTGGCAGGACCAAATACAACTATTATGATACCTTCAGATTCTGCTTAAAGGGTGCTGATGGTATATGCATTTAAATGTTTGGCAAAGCTGAGGATAAAGAAGAAGAAAATAGGAGATAATTAGCACAGACTAATTAGTCTCTAAAGGAGGATGGCTGAATGGTGGAGAAACTGAAAGAAAGCTCTAGAACAAAGGGCTGGAGGCAGCAGAGAAGCCCCTCTCTCCCCAGGAGCCACAAGGCACAGATACTCAAAATGACCCTGAGACTGTGGAATTGAGAGCTTCGGCAGCCTGAGAGCAAACTCAGGGCACTGCAGGAACACACGATTTACCCGTGTTCCCTTCGCTCGGATATAACAGCACTGAAGGCTGAACGCAGTAGGAAAAGCCAAGTGCTGGCACCGCCTAACCCCATCCCTGCTCCTCACTTCTTGTGAACCATGAGAAATTGCTTAACTGCCTTTTGGTTCATTCCTTCACCTACGGATCTGCAAACAACGCGTACGGCTCAGCGTCTGTGGGTGTTGGGTGCACCACGTTAGAGAGCTGGCTCTCTGAAGGAGCAGCGCGCAGCGCCCGGTGCTGCGGGCCTCCTTCCCTCGCCCGCAGCGAACAGGCCTCACCCCCGACCCTCTCCCCGCCAACACACCCCAAGGCCAGGCCCCGCCGGGGGCCGCCTCAAACACCAGCGGCGGCACCGGGGGAGCCTCTGCGGCCCGGGCTGACCTC
>VZZY01013921.1:191238-203599 GCA_013400335.1 Eurystomus gularis | reverse complement strand
GAGCTGCAGGGGAAGTACCAGAAGCTGGCTCAGGAGTACTCTAAGGTATCAGGCGCCAGAGCCCGTCCCCGGTGCTCCCCTGCAGGTGCCGCCCCCTTCCAGCCGCTCCCTGTGCGCGGGCCACCGGCCGCTGCGCGCCTGAGGGCCGCCTCTCTGAGGGAAGGGGGCCTTCCCGCCCGTGTCCGCGCTGAGCCCGCCCGGGGAGCCGGCTGCTCTGCCCCGGTGCCGCTGTGGGGCGGCGGGGCCATGAGCTCTCCCGCCCGGCTTGGCTGCCGGAGCAGAGGGGCCGGTCAGGACTGAAACGCTAATTTTTGTGGCGGCCTGAAGGGTTTGGGGCCCAAAGCTTGTGTCCTCTTGAGGATGAGGTGAAGGCAAGCTTAGGAGGTGCGAGTTTGCAGGCGCCGAGGGAACACGGTGTTGCTGAGTGCTGGCTGGGCGAGCCGGGGTGAGGAGCAAAGTGGCCTTGGGTGCACAGCATCCAGTAGGACAGATAATGAGTTCAGCCACGGCAGAGAAGTGAAACTGGCAGCACTTTCCCTTGCTTCTCTACTTCCCATCAGGCATGAGGCTTGGCTATCTTTCTGGGTGTGAACAGCAGTTGAACAGTCTTCTATCATACCCACAGGCTGAATTTGCTGTGACTGGTTGATGTGGGAGTTCACTGGTGTTAGTAGTGCTAGCAGTCTCTCAGAGGACACTTGGTTCCACGCTTGCCTATTAGCATTCTTTTGCAGCTGCCCTAGGTGACTTTGCTTTCAATTTCTGCTGCTGCTTAATGGAGTATTTGCAAACACTTCTGACCCATAGCGGAGAATGCCTTTTCCAAGGTGTTTGAGATGATTTCTTAAACAGCAGAACCTTGCTTAATACAGAACTTTCCATTCTTGTCTCCTCAATAAGAGAGGAAACTATTGGCATTGATTGGCATAGTTCTTGGCCCAGTGGCCTTGGCAAAGCCAGCCAGTACTTTGTGTAGCTCAGCATCAGAGTGTGCGGTACAAAGTACTTGACACCTTTCCTTAGATTACAGAATGCTGCGTCTTTAAATACTGTTCTCCTTGGAGCTGCTGTGAAAAAACACGTATAGAATCTAAGTCATGCACAGTTGTTTTTTTTTTTTTAATGCTTCCACAAAATCATTTTAAGAAAACTGAATTAACTTTGGGGCTTTGTAGATTGCAGGGTTTATTCTTCTTGTTGCTTTCTACAGTGGCTCTGCTCTATCTTGGAGACTGAAAATGGTAAGGTAATTGAGGGACTTGACTGCTTGATTGTTGAAGGAAACTTTGAAATGTAGCTTCTGAAAATTCCAGCTGCTGGATCCTTTTTCTTTTAGTGTCATGGTGTCCCAGAACTTTCTTTGAACTTCATCTTGCAACTTTCTGCCTCTGATGCTTCATTGGTTCTTTATGGGAACTATTTTTTGGTCTCATCCCACTTCTTTTGCAGCAGTTCTAGGGTTTTGTGGCATCCCCTTTGAAGGTAACTCTTATTTTTGTGTAAATGATCAGTTGTTCAATTGGCTGTTTATTGTGTGCAGGTGGAAACAGTAGCCTTGGGAAGCTGTTTGCCTGGCTACCTAATCATGTTGTGGAAGCCGAGGAGAGAGGTAGACAAGAGCCTGACAGACTCAAGGAGTGCCAAAGGAAGTACCAAAGGATTGCTTTCCCTATCCTTTCAAAGAGCAGTTCAGAAGAAGGATGTGTGTTTTCAGAGCGTCTTCCCCTCGAGTTGCAGCTTCTGGCTCTCTTAAACAACCCTGATGGAAGTCGTAGTCAAAAGGCTCTTCCAACTTGTGACAGCCTTTGGTGTATCGCACTTCATCTTGGGTATCTCAGTGCAGCACGACTGAGGCAGCTCATTCACTGCACCTCCCGTGTTCCTGCACTAGTAGCAGTGGCACAACAAAAGACATAGAAAACTACTGCCTTGCTTTTTCTTGCTAGGGACACCCTGTGCTTGAAGGTCTGTCTCTGGTGCTCTTGCAAGTTTCTTCTCTTGCCTTTGTGATGCCCGAGCAGCACAGTGGGAATACTGCAGGGCAAAAGCCTCTGCTTAGCAATGTCAACTGACTTTTGACCTTTCAAATATATGCAGTCATAAGACTGAAGAGATTAGCTATCACTGTTTTACACTGAATTTTGCTTTCTATGCATCTGACAGAGGTATTCCCCAACACTGTACAAACACTTTTAATTTACATCTGCAACAGCTGGACTCAAACATGTCAAATGAGTGCAAACTGCCGTTGAAGAAACCAGGATTCAAGCAATTATCAAGGAATGGGGAGATGGAAGGGTTGGTATCCTCACTGCTGCAGGGTAGAGGTACTCTGTGAAGTGACTGGGAAGTGGATTTCTTGAGTATCGCTTTTCACTGCAGCGACTTTAGCTCAGATTTGTTAACTATGAAAGTCTTAGAGAGCTTTTCCTTCTATGCTTTTTGTGTGGTTTTCCAGATGTTCTCTCTGGATCATCTGCTGCTACCAGTAACTATTATTTTTTTGTCATTAGAGTACAGTTAAGCTCTTCTTGAATTGATACAAACTTTGACTTTATTGTGAGCCCTGCTTATGTTCCAGAAACAGTAATCAACAGTTTTGGGGAGAAGAGGGGAGAGACTGAAATAGCACTGAATATGAGCAAGAACTTGATTAGTCAAGAAAGAAGTTGCAGCTTTTCCATATTTGTTCACTGTTCTTCAAACCTTAACTATAATTAAGTAACTAATCTTCCAAGATACTTATTAAGAATTATGTTCTATCTGACCGAAGTACTCAGGTGGTAAAGTAGCTTCTTGTGTCTTGGCATTTCAGGATATGAATCGGATACTTTTTTCAACCTGATATCACTACTATCTACCTGACCAAAATACTTTAAAAAACATGCACATCTGATGCTCTCATGGGAGGATGTGATGTTTTGTGCACATTCTAACAAATGGGTTTTCTTTATTACTTTGGCTTGTATAGTTATTGGCATCTCTTGTTTTTCAGCTTCGAGCTCAGAACCAAGTACTGAAAAAAGGGGTCGTAGATGAGCAAGCTAACTCTGCTTCTCTGAAGGTAATCTCTAAAAACTGCCCGTGTTGGATGTGTTAAGATGTGGAAAAAAATAGGTAGATGGGAAGGGTAAATGGGAAGACTTTTTATTTAAAGTATTGTGATTAAAAGAATAAAGAAGGAACTTGATTTAGTAAAGGAATGCCTGTTCTGCAGCTAGTCTTCTTTGCTTTCTGTATGTGATGACTTTGTAAAAGTAGAAGGTTACCTTTTGATGATTAACTTAAAGTACCTGCCTGAGTGTAATCTGTGGTTGGCTCAAGGAAGTGAAATCTGGTTTTTTTTTGTAATTTAAAAAAAGAACACATAAAAAAAAATACTTTCTTTGCTATTTGAATACTGAAGAGGCAAAAAGTATTGCTTTAATGTGATACTGTTATTAAAAGCATGTATGAAAGTAAGTGTAAGAGTTAAAATTAAACCTTTTGGTCATTCAGGAGCAACTGAAGATGAAGGATCAATCACTGAGAAAACTGCAACAAGAAATGGACAGCTTGACCTTTCGAAATCAGCAACTTGCCAAGCGGGTGGAGTTACTTCAAGATGAACTTGCATTAAGTGAAGCTAGGGGCAAGAAGAACAAGGTATGTGCTAAAGGCAAAAAAAATTGCTTAGTAGATGTCTGCTCCTCACCTGTCAGTGCCATATCCTGATTTCTAGCAGTAGTTGCGTTGTGTCAAAGGTTGAGCTGAATGTTTTTGTCAGAACTTGTTATTAATTGATGTTAGTAAAAGTAACCACAAAACAAGTATGGGTACATGTAATAAATGGTGAGTAGTACTGTACTCTTCTTTTTAGTGCCTCAGCTAACTGATACTGAATTGCTTTCTCCAGATAATTAAGTGCTCAAACAGCTGGTAAAGACCTTGGAGCTCTGTGAATAATCTTCTGCTGTGAAGAAAACTGGTCACCCTTCATTTCCTATCTCCACCTCCTTTCTTTGTAATTTTGATGTTGGTGGTTAACTCTTCAGCCTGAGTATAGCTTTTTCTAGTCAGCTCTTATGTAAATCTTGTCAAATGCTTTGAAATTTAATTTTTTAGCTAGTATCCCTTACGTTATTTCAAAATGACAGGGTAATTTCAGTACCGTGACCTTTCTTTTCCAAAACGCTTGCTGACTAAACCTGGTTATACCATGTTCTATCTAAGATCAGTCATGTCTTCTGCAGGTAACATCAGAATTCCAGGGGTGGTGTGTCTGGGCTTAGACAATTCTCAAGCATCCTTTGTTACCCTTCTCTTATGGGGAAACACCTCCTAATGACTGTCATCTTTTCTTTTTGGTTAGCTCCTGAAAAGCTGTAGCTATCAAGACAGACAATGAATAAATCATTCAACTGATTAATAATATCACCGAACTCTTTCCTTAAAGTCTTGTGCATTGTTTTTTGCTCCCCAGTTCCTTGACTAGCGTAGTACTTCTGACTTACATTATTCATGCGCCATGGTAGATTGTTCTTCAAAATGCAGTTTGACCTTTCTGTTCTTTCATTTCATGTTATGTAACTTAGTGCTTCACTAGTTTCCAAATTTTGAAGGACCTCAGCCTGGCTTGAGAGGCTTTGCAGTTGTGTATTTCTTTTTTGTTTTTAGGAAGTGTTTCTACTGCTTTTTAGATATGTTGCCTTTAGTTTTACCTGTGTAAATCACATCTAAAACTATTAAGATTTGGATAGATGATCTGTGTCAGCTGCAGTCCTTTTGGAAGGAGGAGAACGTGTGCCCATATCTTAGACATTGTAGTTCACAGGCTGACATCAAATGCAGAGGGGGCTTAGCTGTTCCAAGCACTTGAAGTTTGGTGTGAAGTTTAAATGTAAACAGTTTCCCTTTTGTTTGGTGATGGTGCTACCTTTGTTCAGCAGTGTGGTAGAGAAGAGAAGCAGTGTGGTATTCACTGGTGGTCTGAGTTTTTTGGACACAATACATGGAAAATGATGAAACAATAGAGAGATGCCTATCCTCTCGAGGGCAGTTAGTGGACAGTGATGACCCGGTGCCCACTGTGATAGCGCGCTTTTAGCGATGATTCCTGGTCCCTGCTGAGAACAGACCAGCTTTCATCTGGACACTTGATGGGGACAGATGTGCCTTACAGCTACCAAACCAAATAAACCTGTGTGCAATCACCCAAGATTGAAATGTCAAATGGGCACCTGCCCATACAAGCGATTTCATGTGTGAATGTGACGCCTGAGTAGAGGCTTTCCTTAGCCCTTGCTGAGTTAGCATTCAACCACTCTACAGTAACAACAGTGTGAAGGAAAAAGTGCTGGTTTTAGGCTTGTGCTGTGTGCAAAGTGCTTTTGTTAGTCAATGTAGTTGAGATTATGTATCCTCATGTGCCTATTGGGAATTAGCAACGGGAATTGTTTTCATATACTTGGGGATGGGCTTTGGGATGCCCCAGAGACTTGGAGATAACGAATGCAGTTTCTTTCTTTTAGAAAAGTGCAGAATCCTCATCTCAGTTGAGTCAAGAGCAGAAAAGTGTCTTCAATGAAGATCTTCAGAAGAAGATAGAAGAGAACGAACGACTACATATACTCGTGAGTGAAACTTTTTTAGCCTTTTTAGTTCAGAAAACTGGTCATACAAAGAGAGAAAATAAAATGCCATCTGAAAGCTAGTGGGTTTAGAAGCTTAGTTGTATGCAGAACAGTAGATTAAACTGGATAGCTTTTTATAAAGATGTTCACTGGGCAAATAAAGTATTTTGACTTCAGGCTCTTAAGAGAGTATGTGGAATAACTCACATATTACATATGCTTTCATTTAGATCTTTAACTTTTGGCACTTAGCTGCGCTATTGAAAATAGCCATATACTTGGTAGTGGGTGGAAATTTCTTTTTAGTTTACTAACAGTTTTAGAATTTGCCTTAAAGCTTAAAATTTTCTGCAAGTTGCCATAAGTCAGGAATTACTTTATCAAAATGGAATGCATTTCACTTTCATTTATAAACTTGAGAAAAACCTTACGGCTCAAGTTTATTTTCAGGTCTCTGCTATTAATCAGCAGTATATTTAAGGAATGCTTGGTGCTACAAACTCTAATGAGCACAAAGTACTTTGTTCCAGAATCTTTTCTTTGTAAATACCATCATCAAACTTCTGTTTGTCTGAGAAGTAGTTATTAACCTGGACTGGCTAATTAAATTGGTGTAACTCTTAGGACTAGATTCTGTGATAAAATGAAGTTTTTGTATGAGCTCTTTTTTCCTTCCTTTAGTTCTTTGAAGCAGATGAGCAGCACAAACGTTTAGAAGCGGAACTGAGAACTAGACTTGAGGTTTTGGAAACTGATGCTGCCCAGCACCAAGCTGTGGTGGACAGTTTGACAAGGAAATACACGGATACCGTAGAAAAGCTGCAGAATGATAAAGCCAAATTAGAAGTAAGCAGTTTTACTTGCAAGTTTGAAAAGTTTTGAAATGAAATGTCTTGCTGTGTCAGTACTTACATTGTGAGATTATCTTCTTGCATAAAGATCAAGTCTCAGACACTAGAAAGAGAAGCTAAGGACTGTAGGCTTCGAACTGAAGAATGGTAAGTGTTTTTATTTAATATCATGAAAAATTGATTTAAAGACATAACTGCTGTAAAAGATTAACTGGATAATATTTAGAGAATAATACCTTGAAGAAAAAAATGAAAGAGGAAAAAGACATTAATAAAACTCAAAATACTGGGCAACAGCACATTAACATCAAGACTGTGCAGGCCAGACCCTTTCTCCTCCTGCTGAGTATGTAACTAGACAACAAATTCCACAGATTTGACTTTCAGTAAAGAGCAGTTTTGCTGCCAAACTATTTTAAGTAGCTTTAAAGTTGCTGAAATCCTGAAGTTCATTTGTAACGGAATGCTATATAAACTACTGAATTTGTATGAAACAAAGATGTGAGTTTTTCCAAACTGCTTCTAAAAGCAAAGCTTGGGTAAGGTGCTGAGGCAACTGACTGAAAAGAGATTCAGAAATCCCACTCCACCCCAAAAGCTTCTTGAACAGTTGCTTTTGCTTTAGGTACAACATGCTCACGTAGGATATTTGAAAGTTTTTATTGAAGGATTTTATTCTTAGTTTTGGAATACCTTGATTGTCTTGAAGACAAGGTGTAGAAAATAGGAAGAAATTGAGGGTGGTGGGCCTAACCAAATTAGGGTGCACTTCTCTGAGGTTCGTTAAGGTGCATTTAGATACACATGCAGTATGGATCTCTAATGTAATGGATAAAATGCGTAGTGATTGATCAGATGAAGAGTTCCTTCTTTCAGATGGTAACCATGAAGTATATATTTTAATTATTTTGATAGTTGCGAAGATACTTGAATTCCAATAATTGTCCTCTAATACAGCTCAGGGCTTCACTGAGAATGACTTGCAAACCAAGATGAAAGCAGCTGTTTTCTTTTTTGGTGGTGTTTGAAAAAGTGTAGTCTTAATCTGCTACTATGCACTTCGGAGCTTGTCTGTCATATTATATGACGACTGGGTAATTAATGTAATTGTAAGACATTGTCCCTATCATTTAAGAAGGGAGGCTTTTTAAAAATAATAAAGCTTGACACTTATTTTAGACACTGAAATTGGTATCTAATGAGCACAAGACAGAAGATGTCTTTGAGAGTACTGCTTTCCTCACTCTTCCAGGGGAAGAGATTCATTTACCTCTGACACCCACACTTTATTTGGGGAAGCCAGGGGATACAAGATTTGACAGCCTGTATGCCTTCAAAATTCAAGGCCAGAATGTAAAACAGAACATATCAAACTACTTGTATGTTGTTCCTTTAAAGAAGAATCATAGAATTGTTTTGGTTGGAGGAGACCTTTAAGATCATGAAGTCCAACCGTTCACCCAACACTGCCAGGTCATCACTAAACCATGTCCCTCAGCACCACATCTATATGGCTTTTAAATACCTCCAGGGATGGTGACTCCGCTGCCCTGGACAGCCCATTCCAATGCTTGACAACCCTTTCAGGGAAGAAATTTTTCCCAATACCCAATCTAAAACTCCCCAATGCAACTTGAGGCCATTTTTTCTTGTCCTATCACTTGTTACTTGGGAAAAGAGACTGACCACCACTTCACTACAACCTCCTTTCAGGTAGTTGTAGGGAGCGATAAGGTCTCCCCTGAGCCTCCTTTTCTCCAGGCTAAACAACCTCAAGTTCCCTCAGTTGCTCCTTGTAAGACTTGTGCTCTAGAACCTTCAGCAGCTTTGTTGCCCTTCTTTGGACATGCTCCAGCACCTCAAAGCCCTTCTTGTAGTGAGGGGCCCAAAACTGAACACAGTACTCAAGGTGCAGCCTCACCAGTGCTCACTACAGGGGGACGATCGCTTCCCTAGTCTTGCTGGCCACACTATTTCTGACAGAAGCCAGGGTGCTCTTGGACTTGGCCACCTGGGCACTCTGCTGGCTCATATTCAGCCAGCTACCAACCAACAGCCCCAGGTCCTTTTCCATTGGGCAGCTTGCCAGCCACTCTTCCCCAAGCCTGGAGTGTTGCATGGGGCTGTTGTGACCCAGTTGCGGGACCTGGCACTTGGCCTTATTGAATCTCATGCAATTGGCCTTAACCCATGGATCCAGCCTGTCCAGGTTCCCCTGTAGAGCCTCCCTACCTTCAGGAAACATCCATACTTTTGCAGCGTCTTTGAGTTTTTCTGTTGTGTGCAATGCTACCTCAGTTCATGCTGTACAGTTACTGTGTAATGTTAGAGCTGCTTTTCAAGGAAAATGTTTGTTAATGTGCATGAGCTACTTATTGGCAAGTTTCTTCATACCTTGCTTGTCTATTTTGGATTCTTTTTCCTTGTTAGTCCTGATACATTTCCATGTATGAAATGTTTCTGTAAAAAAGGAGAAAACTGTCACTTTGACACCTTTCCCCCCCACCCTCCACTATATGTGCAGGAGTTCTAGATGTCAAACGGGGAGCAAAACAGTGAAGAATTTGGGGGCCTAAGTTGGGTAAGGTGTAGAGTTTGATGTGAATCAATATGCAGTAATCTTTGTTGATGTACGTATAATGCTGGAATATGTTGCTGGTCATCTCAAGAATCTATACCAACAATATTAGTAATCTTAATAACTTAGGTTCACATCTGTATACACAATCAAATTCAAGTGAAGCAGATCTAGAGAAAAATACTTGAGAATGCATCATAACATAACTGCCGAGTCTTGTGGGAATGGGCTGTATCATACTGGTATTTAAATATGAGGTTTTGAAAAGCTTGTGAGGTATTTTTAATAGTAATATGACATAGTTAACTGAATTATTGACAACTCACTGCTTGCATACCACAGTACCACATTGGATATATAGTAACTAATTTAAAGGCCCTTCTGCATTCCCATTCAAATTCCAGTAGAAAAGAATACATTCATATAGCTTATACAATAATTGCAGAATTGGAAAATAATGTAAAGATTAACTCTGAGGTAAGATGAGCTTCTCAAGAATGGAATGTAGGATTTACAACAATGTATTGTATCTTTCACTGCATTTGTTAGGGGTTAAAATAGTGTCATATATTAAATATGACATACAGAAAGAAAATTGATTCTTCCTGTCTTATTTCTAACTTCTAGAAAGAGACAGATACCTGTACACTCAAGGGATGCTTATGGTGAGCTACGCTGTTGATGATAGAGATTACATTTTCAAGGGTTACAATGTATGTGTGTATGGTTTTCCGTTTGTCTTTTTGTTATTTAGCCAGCAACAGCTAAAGAATCTTCAAGCAGCTTTGGGCAGTAGACTGGAAGAATCTCTATGCATAATCAATGAAAAAGTACCTTTTAATGACACAAGTACGTACGGCCTTGGTCTGAGTTTCTTGTTTGATTTGGGGAAGTGCTCCTTATGTTTTAAAATGTATTAGTTGTCGGAAATGTTGGACATCTGAACAGACACTTGGGCGTAATTTTAATAAGTATTCATAATCCTTGTCATAATCTTGCTTAGTGATCTTACAATATGATGTTTCTGTGTTTGTGTATATATATATAACTAAAATTAAAACCTCTGAAGGCTTTTGAGTAATTTGCCACTTGTCTTGCTTAGTCTTGACAGAATGTAAAAAATGAAGGAACACTGTCAATTCACTGGTTTCTCTGCAAAGATTTATTTAGTTGCTCATCTCAAAGAGTAGTATTTTTGGCAGGGTATATTCAAGTATTACAGTAGGTTAAGATGGGGATAAACTAGTGGCTGCAGAGACGTTGACTTGATGAGGCATTGCATCAGTAATGGTCTACACCTAGTAGGAAGTCTGTCAGCATGTCTTGTGTCTGATCAGAGGACACCCAAACTAGTTCTTATCTGTGGTTTCTCAGACTTGTTAATCTTTTCAGGGGGGAGAAAAAAACCACATTTGAATTTGGGGACTTTTTACCTGAAGCAACTTTTTTTTTTTTTTTCTTCTACATCCTATCCAACTACTACATAAACTGAAGTGCAGAGTATACCCATGAAGTTAGAATTGCTCAGCCTTTGCCTTGCTTTGGTACAAAAATCAGTTAGTATGTGCCAGTTCAGTGCTGTGTACTGAGTGCTTCTGTAAATAGCTTGAGCAAGAGGTTGTGCTTGGGCAGGCAGCAGTCTGTGCTCTTCCGGCAGTGAGACTTGGAGGACCTGAAATAATGAAAAGGTTTATTATGTTGACCATAATACAGCATGTTATGCTTAGGTGTTGATGCTTTGATACCCTTCTCACTTCTTTCTATTTACAAAGATCACTTTGCCTGGCATCTGCTGCCTGATTCTACTTCTCTGGCTTTTTTAGCTGGTTTTGGTTTTTTTTTTTTTGTTTAAGGAGGGAATTCTTCACTGTGAGGGTGGTGAGACACTGGCACAGATTGCCCAGGGGGGTTGTGGATGCTCCATCCCTGGAGGTGTTCATGGCTGGCTTGGTTGGGGCCTTGAGCCACCTGGTCTAGTGGGAGGTGACCCTACCCATGGCAGGGGGATTGGAACTAGATGATCTTTGAGGTCCTTTCCAAGCCAATTCACTCTATGATTCTCTGATTCTATGGGTGTTTATCTTTGGAGTGAGAACTATGATGCAAATAATTCATCTGCTCACTCAGCTGCTATAGCATAGTATTTTTACTTATGTAGAAAACACTGCAAATAGTGGAGAGATCTTTAGTGAGAAAAGAATGAGAGAAAGTCAGGGAATGTTTGTCTGCTATGGATTCCAACTGCCTTGCTGTAGGCTCTGTAGTTGGTTTTAAGTGTAACTAGCAGCTGGCTTCAGTTTAAATAACAATCAAATGACTGCTAAGTATGATTTTGCAAGTAGAAACATAACAAAGTTCTCTGAAGCATAAGAGTAGTTAGGATTTGGTAATTTGTTGTTCTGAATACAACTACCTCTTCCCCTGTTTTAATTGCAAAATGTGAATGGTAGGAAGAAGAAGCTGTAAATTGTTTGTGTGCAAACTTTAAAGTGGTTTTTATTCCATTTAATTGAGGATGGATGTGATCCCTTTTAAATCTGTAAGACTTTATAAGCTGTTCTCTAGCTACAAATATCCCTCTACCTCTTTAAAGATTTTGATTGTAATTGAATAATCATTCTATTTGCGCTGTAACTGGAACAGTGCTGAAATACGTGGAGAGTACGTGTGATTCTAAATTGTCAACAAATCAAGTATGTACAGGAGCTTTTCTTTTTTAAAATGTGCAAACCATTGAAAAAAATACACTAATCTTTGACAGTCCCTGGAATGTAAATGAAATCTGAAGATCATGTTGAATTCCTTAAGGGTTTTTAAAAAATATTTTCGCTCCTGTTAGAATGGTTTGAGTTGGAAGGGACCTTAAAGATCATCTACTTCCAACCCTCCCACCATGGGCAGGGACACCTTACACTAGACCAGATTGCTCAAAGACTCATCCAACCTAGTCTTGAACACATCCAGTGTTGGGGCAGCTACAGCCTCCCTAGGCAACCTGTTCCAGTGACTCACCACCGTCATAGTGAAAAACTTCTTCCTAATTTCTAATCTAAATCTACCCTTTTCCAGTTTAAAGCCATTACCCCTTGTCCTATCACTAGAAGTCCTCGTGAAAGGTCTCTCCCCAGCCTTCTTGTAGGCTCCCTTCAGATTCTGGAAGGGTGCTCTGCCTGGAGCCTTCTCTTCTCCAGGCTGAACAACCCCAATTCTCTCCGCGTATCCTCACAGGAGAGGTGTTCCAGCCCTTGGATCATCTTCGTGGCCCTCCTCTGGACCCACTGCGACAGGTCTGTCCCTCTTGTACTGGGGACTCCAGAGCT